>PYAF01002407.1:2963721-2983631 GCA_007407185.1 Glycine tomentella
ACATAAATTCAATTATATACTGTAAAATAGTTTATTTTATGATGATAAATTTTTATTTATTAATATTATTTTTTGGTGGAATTTATTAATATTAATTTAATAGCATATACCACTAATATTGAATATTAATAAATTTAAGAATATGTGATAATAAATTATACATTAAATCTTATTAAATACTAGTAAATTGATACATCTACAATATTAAACATTAATATATATAAATTAATAAATATACAATAAAAATATTAATTAACTTGTTAGGGATTTATTCTTAAATTTATTAATATTTAATATTGTTGGTAAATAAGAATTTGTTAATAATTAATTTCTGTTGAACGGATGAATGACGTATTGGTAAAAATTATTATCATAAATCACTATAGTATATATATATATATATATATATAATTGAATGACAACATAAATTATTGTATATTTAAATTAAAATGATGAAATTAATATTTGCTATTAAAGTTTATATATTGTCACAATTATTTGAGAGTGAATTGACAAGCTATGAAGAGAAATAATTATATTTTCAAAAACAAAAATAAACCCAAACAAAGCTTTTGTATCATAAAAAAGAAAAAAAAAAACGAGTGGAGGATGGGAATTGCAATAAACGTGGGGAACCGACGAAATCACCGAAATACCAATCGTGGCCTCGTGGGGTAGGTTGGAATATTGAATGAATCTTTTACTTACGTGTGGGGCGTCTCTTAGTGTGTAACATTAGTAAAATCAATAATTTAATAATATCCTAATGAGTTATTATACCAAAAACGGTACTAATGTAGTGGTAACTTTGTCAGCATTAATACGCATTTGGCTGAAAACCCAGAAGCCTGCGTGTGTTCCCTCATCTTTATCCCTTCCCCATTCATGTTTGGCCACTTTGAGCATTTCAATTCTTCTTTCTGTTTTTGTGGAATCGCATAATATTCTCCTTCTGTTGTTTCATCTACTGTGCCGTGCGTTATACATAAACAAAATACAGGGGAAGAAGAAAAATGGTGATTATAAACCTTGGGAAGAAGAACAAGAGCGAGAGAGAAGGAATGCGACTTGGGAAATACGAGTTGGGTAGGACTCTTGGTGAGGGTAATTTTGGCAAAGTTAAGTTCGCTAGGAACACGGATTCTGGCCAAGCTTTTGCTGTTAAGATCATTGAGAAGAACACCATCGTCGATCACAACATCACCAATCAGGTTCTTCTTCTTGGTTTGGTTCCCTAATGAAGATTTCAGTGACATGTAAAACAACCACAACTATGTAGTTCTTATTTTGTTTTGATCAGAAAACTCAAGTCCTCCACCCAGCATCTATCTGTTTTTCTTTGTTCCTTTTTTTTTAAAAAAAAAAAAAATTAAATGCACATGCAGTCCCTTACTTAAATTTATGTTTTTACAAGGTCTAAATCTCAGATGTAATAATTCTGGTGAAAATTGCAGATAAAGAGGGAAATAGCGACCTTAAAGCTCCTCCGGCATCCTAACGTTGTTAGATTATATGAGGTACTACTGTCACTCATGCTCTGTTCATATAGTTAACTAGATTTCATCTCTCACTTATCATTTTTATTTTTATTATATTAAAAAACTACTATCCGAAATCTCAAGTTTTTGCACACTCGCACCTAATCTCAGTGAAATTCATTTATGGACTGGAATTTTTTTCCCCCTCAGTTACTGTTAGATCTGGCATGTATGATGTACCCACTGTTATTATAATTTGCTGGTTAAGAAGAAAAAATTATCACAGTTTCTTTCTTTCTATTTTTAAACGTTAGGTCAAAGATGTCAAACATCTATTCTAACGAAAAACCAAGCACATTAAAACTGCAGTTTTATGTTAGTAGTATTTAAATAGCAACATAATCTCCAAAATTAATGGACTTTGTGAAGTAGGTGACATGGCAGTATCATGTTTTGGAGGAGAGAAAATAATTATAATAGACTAATACCGTAATACGTGCTATTATTGTTTAAATTTTCTTACTTTTAAAAATAAAACATTAAAATTAAAATCATACAAATTTAAATAAAAAAACTAAAAATGTAATTAAATAAAAAGTATTATATAAAAAATATAATTATTTATCATTTAATTTTTAATTTTGAAATATTGAACAATGTCATTGTTACTAAAAAAATTACAATAACATTTTTACCTCTCTTTTAAAACAAGCATTTTATCAACATTTCTTTCTCCTCTCGTGTGGTCTCTAATATTTAATGCTCTGCACATACAATACAGCAAACGCTACGTTATTAGTATATCTTTTATGTCTCTATATCCGACGTTATAGGTGGGCAAACGTCCACTTCGAATCAATTACTGAGTTTAGCTGAGTTCATGGAAGTGGTGTTGAACCGAGTCAGAAATGAGAACACCAACTCATCCTCGGATTCTGGTATCACATTGATTAATTAAATGAAACAGACGGTGGTTGGACCTCAAACACTTTTGTTTTATTTGACTATTATTGATGATGTGTGATATTGAGCTCATGAGGGCGATTGATTCATAGTGCGAGGATATGCAAGTGGTCAATTTTTCATATTAAATTCTGGAGCAACTGGTCAACACCAATAAAATCATACCACGTTAGGAATATAGATATCCATTTTGCATATCAAAATTTGGATGGCTACTTTGGACTCGTGGTTACCTGGATTAGCATTTTGTTTAGCATCTAGCGGTTACTTGTTTAGCTCAAAGTAACAATTTACGGGTTCAATTATATTCACATTTTTTTAGATTTATTTGATATCTTTTAATATTTTTATAATCAATGTAACTACAAAAAATAAAGAACACGATAATACTAGTATAGTAGTATACACTATACAGTGTTGTGTTTTATATGAATTGAAATCAGGTAGAGACAGAGAAAAAAGTTGTGGACGGCAAATTTGGCTAACTTTTGTTTTAATTTTTATGTATTCTTGCTTGGTTTGCACCTCATAATCATCTTATCCAATGAAGGTGGTGACTGAATGATTAACATGTGGCACAGGTGCTTTATTTGGATTTCAGTCCATTACATCCCAATTGTGAATGTCCAGAAAAAAAAATACTATTTTAAAAAATATTGGATGAGATGAGATCCTGGTTAAGTACCGTCATGATTCATGAGTCATGAGCACACATTATATTCAAATCCAATGGTCCCACCATACACATATAGTGTATGAATGGAATTGGTCTGGCACTGACTGTAATTTTCCCCCCCATGTTTATTGCTTCAGTTGCTCTGGATAGAAATATGTTATGGGTTGGTACCTTTACACATTAAAGTAATCTATTGCGTTTTATTTATCTATTACTTTATTTGGTAGAGCAATTAATCTATTGCGTCTGCAAGTTGCATGGTAACGTGCATTTGTATCATTGATGCTTCTGATTATGATTAATAACTATCATTACGCAGGTCTTGGCTAGCAAAACAAAAATTTATATGGTACTTGAGTACGTGAATGGAGGGGAGTTATTTGACATAATTGTAAGAATCAATTTCTTTTTTTAGTGATTTTTATGATTTTAGTTTAATTTCTATGCACTATTAATGTTAAAAAATTACACTATCAATCAATCAATCAGACTTTGTTACTAAATGGTAATATGACTTTTTAAATAATTATGATAAAAACTAACAAACTTATTATATTCAACACCGTTATTATTGAATAACAGTGTAAAAATTACTCGTGATTTATGACCAATGGTGTTTGATGAGTTAGTTGTATTCATAGGCATCCAAAGGTAAACTTATCGAAGGTGAAGGTAGAAAGCTGTTCCAACAGTTAATTGATGGGGTGAGCTACTGCCACACTAAAGGTGTCTTCCACAGGGATCTCAAGGTACTTTCTCTGCCTTTTCAAGTTGAAATTTCACAACATGGTTATCTGTTTTTTTGGGGTTTATGTCTTGCATTTTATTACACACAAGTGATGCTGTCTATGTCCTTGCAGCTTGAGAATGTACTAGTGGATAACAAAGGGAACATCAAAATAACTGATTTTGGTCTTAGTGCTTTACCCCAGCATCTTAGGGTAAGATATTATTCTTTGAACCACACCTTAGCGTAAAGCATATAATTTTGGTTGGTTAGGCTTATGTAATAACTGTGTGAAAATTTTCAGGAAGATGGATTGCTGCATACAACTTGTGGAAGTCCCAATTATGTTGCACCCGAGGTACTTGCTAATAAGGGCTATGACGGTGCAACATCAGATACATGGTCATGTGGTGTTATATTGTATGTGATCCTAACAGGACACTTACCTTTTGATGATAGAAATCTTGTAGTTCTCTATCAGAAGGTATATTCGTACGTTGCCTCTATGTTCTCCTTTCGCATAATGTACTAGTTAAATAAATTAATTCTCAATTATTATTTTTTTCTGAGGGATCACAGATTTTTAAAGGAGATGTGCAGATACCAAAATGGCTATCACCGGGTGCACGGAATATGATAAGGAGAATTCTTGATCCTAACCCCGAAACACGGATAACAATGGCTGGGATCAAAGAAGATCCATGGTTCAAGAAGGGTTACATTCCAGTAAATCCTGAGGATGAGGATGTATATGTTGACCAAGAAGCCTTTTCCATCCATGAACAGGTATTATCATACTTGTGTTCTTCCACCCTCCCTCCCTTTTTTTCCCTGTTGTAATCTAAAACCCTTCTCATGGTAATAGCCAAATGAAGCAGAACAGAGGAATTCAGGATCACCATCCCTAATCAATGCATTTCAGTTGATAGGGATGTCTTCATGCTTAGACCTCTCTGGCTTTTTTGAGAAAGAGGTGAGCATGGAAGTCAATTTGCAGTATTTGTACTATTATAAATTTTGGGCATAACTTCCTGTGTCTTTGGACATTCACCACCTCCTAATGAAATTTAACTCATTTTAATGCACAATGTGGTTTGAGTTACAGGATGTTTCTGAGAGAAAGATAAGATTTGCGTCAAATCTTTCGGTTAAAGATCTGATCGAGAGGATTGAAGATACTGCGATAGAAATGGAATTTAGAGTCGAGAAGAAAAATGGCAAAGTTAGTACTATAACTTATGTTTTTACTGAAGTTGCTTCTGTTTCCAACAAACTCGCAAATAAACTATATTTTAGTTTAGCTAAGCTAAAAGTAAATATAATATCAATATTTCAGTTGAAAGTGATGCGAGAGAACAAAGTGCACAAAACTCTTGGCTGTCTCTCAGTGGTAGTAGAGGTAAAGTATGTTTAGAATGAGCTAATCCATCGTAGACTAATCTTTACATCTCAATATCTGCATAATTTGCTGCTTCTAAGAAACTAACTTCATTTCAAATATAACAGGTGTTTGAAATAAGCTCATCGTTGTATGTAGTAGAATTAAGGAAGTCTTATGGAGATGGTTCTGTATATAAACAGGTATTTGTTTATACTCTCTTTCTATATTCCCCTTCTAAAATCAGATGTTGATGATGTGATTGATGTCTATATATGTTTTTTCATATGGTGCAGTTATGCAATAAATTATTAAATGATTTGGGTGTTCCCCCCAAGCAACCGCTAGTGAGATCAGCGGCAAATTAGAAGCCAGATTATGTGTAGGATATTTTTTTGGCTCAGGTGGATAGCTACACATATGATATAAAAACCAATTGTAAATGCATTATAGTTAAAGAGAAGAGAAATGCACTCATGTTAGACAATGATGGCACCGATTTTGAATTGAGAAATCCATCAAATGGTTTAATCCCGAAGATGGCTTCTCGATGTCTCTAACTGTGAACCTGAAAAGCATGGCTTCATTTTTTTCCAGGGCCTTACAACATGTCATGGAAGTTTATCTCTGAACCGAACCATCAAACGAGAATAAATAAAACCTTTTTTAAGTATTGGGGATTTAAGGTTGACAAAGGAAAAGGATAGAATAGAAACTAGATTTAATAATAAAAAAAGAATATAATCTTATTATATGATGTAATAAGTTTAAAAAATTATTACTGTATAATGAAGTTTTATTTAATTATCTAAATCAACACATTACAATAATTTTTAAAACTTTAATGTATTAAATTTTTTTAGGCCTTCCAAAATATGGGGCGTTTAGCAAGTGCCTTTATGGTTTAAGGTCAACCACGGCACTGCATGTCGATGCATGCATACACACACACCCTTGTACCAATAACACTCATCACACCCCTCTTGTTTGGGAAAATACACCTCTCTTTCCTGTTTTGTCATTTATGTGGTCTAGGAAACATACATGTGTAATAGCAGCTCAAATGTAAGGAATGCGGTTTAATCTTTCCAATCGAGAAGTGTCACTGTCAACTATTATAAGTGTTTGACATTGGGAGAGGTTGATGTAATTACTACTTGCCTCTTGAAAATATCAATAGCAATAGAAGATGTTTAAAGCCACTTGTATAGTATAGTGACCCTGACCCATCACTACAGCTAATGAATCCAATCCTAAACATTGGACTAGAGTTGCTTGCAAACTTCCAAAATTGAATTCTGACAAAAAGGGAAGGTGCATAACACATCCTCTCGCTTAATGATCTTACGACAAATCATAAAAGGAGTAAGATGAGTGTTTTGTTTGCTATTCGTTCCAATTAGATGCAGCACTAGCTCGCAAGCCTGTTGCCAAACTCCTTGTTATATACGAATTAAACCACTGTCATCTGTCATGATATGAAGCTTCTCAATTACGCACCAACTAATATTTTCTTGTATTAGATGCAGCACTAATATTTTCATGTATTAATATTCATCTCGGACTTCTAAATTACGCACCAACTCAACCTACAACAAAATCAAATACCTGCAAACGTGAACAAGTAGTGAAAGTAAAGTAAGCTTTTGGTAATGATAGAAATCTGCAACCATTCAGGTCAAATTAAAATTAGTTTGAACCAAATTATGAAATCTGGGAGACAAACTAGGTACCAATTTGTGTTCTCCAATCGTTCTTACTTAACCACGAACATGTAGAGAAAGTAAGCTTTGGTAATCTGATTAGTGGGATCATTATGAAACTGGCAATCGCTTATGTTCTCCAAACTTGGTAAAGATTGTCACTTAGCAAGTAAGCTGATCTTCAAGGCTTATGATGATGGTGAAATAAAAATAAGAGATAATAATAACTGTTTCCACCATTCTAGCTATATGGAAATGTTTTTGTAATGATAAGTCTCTGGTGGTAACTACTAGGGAACCGATGAATCAGGTATATGGGGTTTAGCTTGAACGATGATGAGCTTGTGAAATGTGGGTGTGTGTAATATCTGATGTCCCTCATTCTTCAATTACGTAAGCTTTTCAACCATTTAGTTTTAGTGCATCATTAGGTGACAAAGTGTTGTACAGGAAAGGAACTCTCTTCATAGTGATTTGTGATGGAGGCTAAAAAGGGTGAGTAAATTTTGATTCAGGAGTGTCCATGGATTTCTATGTGGAAAGATTGAAGATTCAACACAAACCAGACCCTGTTTTGCTTTGTTTTAGAATTATCAGTTCTCCCTTGCAGCCAGACCCAGAGCAAGAGTGGATGTTATAGAAGTACTAGTTATGAAGTCCCACATTTCTGAGATGAGAAAAAAATGACTTGATGTTTTATTATAAAAAGCAACTCTGGAGCCGTAATCACTTATACCTTTCTCGGCCTTTTGGCTAAGATGAAGTGCAGTATTTGTTCTTAACAATTTAATATCTGATATCTGACTACAATTGTGATCAGTTACCATTTTTTGTTCTTTTTTGTTAAAATGTATAAATCCTACGTATGTAATGTGAATCTAAAAGCAGCATGCTTAACATATATCTATGTATCTAATCATCAAATTAATCTAAAATAATAAAACTAATATGCTGGATCGTATCTGTGCCCCATATCGGTAGTAGCAACCAGGTTCCTTGGTTGGTTCTTGTCTCTTCAAAGTTTGACTACATAGAGGACTGAAGGACGATGAAGAGTGACCCCCCAAGCAGTAATCTCACCATTAATTGAATAATAAGGGAGCTGTAGTTCAGTAGCAACAAGGTTCTTTGGTTGGTTCTGGTATATGTTTTAGTTGCGTACTTTGTACTGTGCATTGCAATCAGGAGTATTCCACTATTATATAAGCATGAAAGTGAACTTGGCTCTCCAAGTCAACTCCTAGGTTCGGTCTTAAGCATGTCTCTTTAATGTTCAGCTATATAGAGAACTAAAGGAGGATGAAGAGCGTGCATTGTGTTCCCAAGCAGTAATCTCACAATTAATTAAATGTTAAGGGAATCAATTAATCAGATATATTTAGGATTTAGCTTTGAATCCATAGTAGTTTTTAGAAGTGGGAGTGTGAATAACTCATGATCGTCTCTTATGACCCTCATTCTTCAATTACGCAGGCTGTTGTACCAAATTTTTAGTGCACCATTAGGTTGCGGAATATTGATTAAGAAAGAACTCGAACGGATTTTAGAGGTGGCCAGAAAAGGTGAGTAGATTTCAATTCAAGAGGGTCCATGAACTATTGTCCCTCTTCCACGCAGAGCAATAACATTCAGCCTCAATTGCTCAGAATTATTGTCCTTTTCGTGAAAATTATAAGTGTTAAGCAACAAGTAACCTGAATGGAGATTCTGTTGTTAATATTATTACTCGTGTGTTATCTGGGTCATAAATCCGCGATCCAACGTTAGCGCAAGTACAAAACCTGAATAGAAGAGAAAAAGGCTATTTGGTAGATATTGCAGAAGTACTAATAATGAAGTCCCACATTGCTGAGAAGAGAAAACAATGACCTGATGTTTTACTATAAAATGAAACTCTTGAAGTTGAACAACTCATACCTTTCTCGGCCTTTTGGCTAAGATCAAGTGTAGTATCTGTTCTTATCAGTTTAATATCTGATATGTGGACCATTGGTTCACACGATATTAAATTACTTTTTTAAAGGGGAGAGGCCAACACAGTAGCTTGCTATTGGGTCTTTCAAGTGTCGCCCATGCGTTGCACTATAGCTTGGGCCTGGCACACCCTCCTTCTCAGTTTGAAGATTTAAAATTTTTTAGTTCTGTTTCTAATATAGTTATTTTTCTAACGTAGTGGCTGAGCCGAGGGGAAAATTGAAATTTAAAGGATGTAGATTGTGGTAGTTGTATTAAAGCTGGCTCTCTACGTCAACATTTCTTATGAGATCGTAAGAATTTATGGTTGCGGTTAACGGCCACCTCTTGTTCCCTCAGTTACCAAATATTGTTGAAATGAGACGAAAGATAAATAGATAATGCCAAGTAACCTATTTTATATCAATGTGAGATTACAGAATTTATTATTTCCGTGCGTCATCGTTGCATTCTTTAGCCACAAAATTTAGCATCCTAACCGGAGATGGAGACAATAACGTTTATTTTGCTTTAGTTACCGTAGGTTTGAGTGCTGTGTGGTGCATTGTCAGTAAAAGTGATCTCTAATAAACTCGGTCTTATATAGGTGTTTCACTTGGTTCTATGTTCATCAAAAAATTAAAACAGAAAGTACATCTTTTGTCACATGATGCACATGAATTCATATAAGGAATTGATATTTGGTAACCAGTTGAAAATCAGTTGCCAGTACTGCGTTTGACAAGAGGAACACTGGTCTTTTTGCCTAACATCCACCACGGTAAAAATAAATGATGGGCGGATGAAGTGTTAGAAGAGGATCCACTGAGAGACTCAGACAGAACAGCTATGTCATTCAGACATCAACTTAATTAGGCTAAGTCTGAAGTTGAAAATTCAGTATTTCCACAGCACCGCTCTTACTCTTGACCTTCAAAATTCAATGAGCACCCTAGCTTAAATAAATTTGATCGCTAATGTGATTTAGATAGATCAAAGCTTGTCATCCATGCAACTAATTTCCGTTTCTCTCTCGATAATAATACTGAAATCTAGATATCTTACAATTAAGTACATTACAATAACATGTGCCGATGACTGAGTTTTAATGTTGTCAGTTAATCGGGGATATTTGCCTTTAATATGATGCTTATTTTCTTCTTATGTTATTTTTTCTAACATTGTAAAATTGTTGATTATTACTACACAGATATTAATTTTTATTCTAACTTTGAATAAAGAAAAGACAATGGAAACAACCCAATTCTCTCAGTTTTCATTTTGCTTATCAGAAGAAATAAGAAATCCGAGTTTTCATAATATATATATTGATCCTCGTGTATGGGTCCATGGAAAATGGCAGACTTGCAATTGTATGTGGAGCACTCCTGACTAGTGAAGAAGAGTTCATGAATACGGTTAGAATAGCATGATATAGAATTAGCAGCTATTAATCAATCGAGAAAGTAATGTAATCAGTGGTGTCAACTTCATAATGAAGGAGAGTTTTGCTGATGCTTCGATTCCTTTTCTTTTCAACGTTAAAGAAAAAGTTGATTGTTTGTTACTTTTGAGACCGATATACGTGTATATGCTTGTAACAACAAAATTGGAACTACTCAAGCAAGGGATTAAACGTGTGCAGCTACTCATTAAATAGAATAATGGAGCATATAAAGAAACATCCCCCAGCCATTTGTAGAGGTGGGATTCAGACTTACTTTGGTTCTATTTAGTCGTGGGATGTATATATATTGTTAGTCACAGTGTCTCTCGCTGGTATATGCACATCCATTGATGCTGGTTATCCTATTTTTTTTGGTTTGTCTTTAGTTTATTTATAGTATATAGTATCGGAGCACTGATTCTGGGAGGCAAATATTTCCTCCGTCAGATGTAGTTCCACTTAACTAGACCAATTTTATTGTAGCCTTTGAAGTACTCTGCTCAAATAAATCCCACATCGTAAAGAATTGACAGAGTAGCAGGAAGGATGACCTATAAAGCTAAGATGTGTAACACATTACAATATACTTACCTGGACGGGGTCAATGGATGATCAATAAGGTCCATGGCCTAGGGAAGTGACCTCCATTGCACTTAGGAGGGGTGCTTTCCTAAGGTCTGCCCAAGAGGCAGAGCCTACGTCATAATTTGTGGTAGTGGGGGCCTGCGTTCGCGCGGCCCCTTTCAATGCATAGTTTAAATTACTGTTTGTAAGATTATTTTTCTTGTTTTGGTATCTTTATATAGGTTTTACAACTGGAATTCCTAAAATTGTTCTTACAGGACTTTTTTGTAAGCGATTACAATCTAGGTTTGCTTAATCATTAGAAACAAATTTAAGTAAAACTCTGTTCTATGGGCAACAAGATTATAGAATTCGAATGTAAGTAGTTTTCTGAAATTACACCTGATTGAAACTCTATTTAATTACTCTCTTGTTTAAAATAAACATATTAATTAGTAATTACACCCAAAGTAGTTAACATGAAAATATCCTTAAAAGTTGTAAGATAAATTCTTTTTGATCTCCTTAATTAGATTCTACATGCCTAGCAGGAAACCTATCGGTCTGTAACAAGTCCCAAATCGTTACAATTAGAAAAAACATCGACAGAAATAGTTCTTATTGCCAGCGTCAGCGAGTTTGGTGCTTCATCGTGCAAGTTATTTTACTTTCAGGGTAAAGGTTCTTGCGAATCCCCCAAACGAGACAAATGGAGATATGCGTCAGTACCTGCAAATAATAAATATATCAAAACTTAAGAATTCTCAAAAAACAAAATAAAGGCAAACCAGTTAAGTGCAAATGTAAAGTATAACATTACAAACAATTATAAATCCTCTTGTAATATCCACATATTATATTTTCAAATATTGAACACATTTTTTATTTAATAAATTTCATAAGGTGCGTATTACAAAAGGATATAACGTTACTGGTAGACTTAACAATGTAACAGTTCTATAAGTAGAAGGACTTTTAGTGGGATATAAACTTTGGGAAAGGTTGACAGCAGTATGACATTCGATTTTTCTAAACCCTATCCATCCATTTGTGAAACAAAGAATAATAATAAAAAGTTGTCATACTCCAATGGCTACAGAAGAATGTTGGAATTTGGAAGAGAAGTCTAAATAACAAATATTATGAACTAATAAAGTAATAGTTTACTAACCATATCCTTCCATGGAGATTACTTGAAGATCACCACCAAAATACCTAGCATACAAGCGGCAAATAGGAAGTCC
Source organism: Glycine tomentella (assembly GCA_007407185.1). Taxonomy (NCBI): domain Eukaryota; kingdom Viridiplantae; phylum Streptophyta; class Magnoliopsida; order Fabales; family Fabaceae; genus Glycine; species Glycine tomentella. The sequence continues at coordinate 2,975,855 of PYAF01002407.1, forward strand.
ATAACCATATCCAGCCATTGTTACATTTTCGATTGTTCCAATATCAGAAGGTTCATGTTCAACTGACGATGAGTTTCTGGCTGTACTGTAGAGATATGTAAAAATTCTTGGAAGACCACTCCTTGGTATTCCACCTCCCTCATCTGAGACCTAACATGTCATTTATATAAAGAAAAAGGCTAAAATTTTCAACATAAAAAAGATAGTTATATAATGTTTATAAAAAGTAAATAAAAATTAAGACATTAAATCTATGCTAATCTGTCATTTTATTGTTTTCATTTAAAAAATATTATGAATTTAGACAATTTATTAGAAATGAAAACTGAAAAATTGTCCTCCCTTCCTTTTCCTTCAAAATCTAACTCACAGACCCACCTTAAAAGCTGTGTTCTGAGGCAATTTGCAGTAATCAAATAACACTGAGAACAGGGTGGAGATATATCCCCAAAAAAGGTTCTGCTTAAAAGTTATAGAAACTAACCTTTATGGTAACATCCTCTATTCCATCTGCTATTATTATTCTAATGGGAGGAGCAACTTCGTCAGAGTCTATAAAACGCTCTTGGACAGCACGCAGCGAGTTCTTAACCAACTCAAATACCATAAGATGCAAGTGAGCTGGAACATACCTTTTGAGAAAACATAGAATTAAAGGAGAAAAAAGATAACAGACCATTCCACGCACTAGAAATAAGAAAGGGTTCTATGAAAAACAAAAGGCAAATGAATTCACAGATTTTACTCACGGAAAAGTAAAATCAGGATCCCCGTAAATGCGAACATCTGCGGCACTGCCATATTCGCGATAACACATAGAACGTGCATCCTCACTAGCATTCCTTGCCACATTCATCGGAGACATATTTGTATGTATATAACCTACACAATTGGGAGGAGGATTGGGATTGTGCAACTCAACATGTTGCCCTGAATCACATTAAAATGAAAAACACAAACAATAGCTTTAGAATTTCATCCTCCACTATAAAGATATGAATACACAAATCTTGGAGCAAGTACATTGATTAGTCTCACAAAAAGGTAGGGAGTGTGTTCTCGGAACTAACCGATGAGCATACGAATTCCAATTCTTGACATGTAAAAGCGATCAAGAAACTCATCAATCTCATCAGGATCCTCAAAAACATTCTTCAATTGCTGAACACCCAAGGCCATTGTAGGAACCACATTGTTGTGTCTCACCTTGATGGCCTTAATCAGTTCGGTGAATTCTTTCTCGTCATTCATATTCTTGATCTCAGGGAAAGATCTAATTTCACGGAAAGAATCCAAGTACCAATGCCTAACCTAAAAACATAAAACATTAGCACAAAGTTTAATGATCAATAACCATCTGCAAAACCAGAAGTTAATTTTTTTAAAGTCCTTCTTTCTTTACTTTTGCCAAATTTGCTATAAAATGCACAACTGAAAACCACATAAAATTCAATGAAAGCCAAGTCACACAATTTTAGTTTATAAGATATCATTTATAAAGACTTCAAAATATCTCAAACCACGCAATGTTGGACTTTAACCTTTTGAAATACTAAACACAAATATAACAAGAACCTCACATTGCCAAGTGTCAACTGCAAAATAGGTTTAGCTTGACTGTCCACAATTACAAGACAGATGACAACAATCAGCAGTACACATTATATAAACACTAAACACAAACTCTCTTTAATTTAATCCTTTGGGGTACATAAACACAAACTCTTCATAGAAACTTCAAAAAGTTTGCAAAGTTCTTAAAAATGCTAACAAAACCCAACAAAACAGTAGAAAAACTGCAAAACATTAGAAATATCCAAAAAATGCTTTCCTAAAACAAACAGATGACACCAAACATCCTCAATAATCAACAAAAGGGTAAGAGTGGTACCTTCAAGACAGGAGGCATGTGAGACAAACCATGAGGGAGAGAGAGAAGCTCAATGGCTCTCCTTGCAATTCTAATGGGAAGCTCTTTGTGAAGGAACTGTGCAGAAATGAGCAAATTCTTGTGAGTGGGGTTGGAACCAAACTCCATCATATATCTCAGACTCACCCCGGTCTGCTTCAAACAACCCCATATCTTGACCTCTTTCATGAAACTCTTACACATTAGCAACGTTTTCTCAATGTTAACCTCCATCCCTTTTTTCTGGACTCAGCAACACACAAATCAACAACATATAATAAATGAAACCGAGAACTAGGAAGTGACATAGATGAAAACGACAACAACAGTGTCCCAAGAAGTGTGGAGAGAGATAGGGACAGAAGTTTGGAAGTGGGTTTTCCGCAGAGACAGAAAAGGACAAGTGGGGTGGGGAAAGAAAGATGGGTTTGAGAAAAACAAGGCTTTGATTTGATGACAAAGTTTCAGTTTTTGTCTGGCATTTTGCCGTACTCTGCGTTTTCGGATCAATTGCAGAGGAGAGGTTAATAAAGGATTCAGAGGTTCTGCTGTTGACACGTGGATCTGTGTCAGCTCCTCACACGTGTATATTAAGTTAATTACGAGTGCTTACATCTCACTCTTTATTAGTCTAAATAAATAAATAAATTAGTATGAGTTCCATTAGCTTGAAAATAAGATTCATTCAACAGAAAATAATGCACTTATATAGTATACTATCACATATTTCTCTCAAAGAAAATTTATTATTAGTATTTTCTTTGTTTTTGTTGATGAATAAAAGTAACACCTTTTTTTTCCTATAAACTTTCTCTTATTAGTTTTAATAGTTTGAAAATAGAACTCACTAAATAGACAGTGAAACACACATATTTAATAAGTTTTTAATTCTATAAATATGTTTTAGAAATATACTTTTTGACTCATTTTTAGTATGTATTTTTTTTTCCGCAAATGGTTTATATCATTTCATTAATAATCAAAAGATTGATGCAATCTGGTATAACATTAAGAGAATGTGGATTAGTCTAAAATCTTGATGCTCTTATTAAGTTATAAGTGACTAAATTAGCTTGTCTATGCACCAAACTCAATAATATAAGTTGTTTATCAAAGTAAGTTTATCCTTACAAGCCAGAAAAGAAACTGCAATAGAGATGTTTGCAATCTGTATATATTCAAATATAACATTATGAAGCCCCATAGTAGGCTGATTTCCGTCCTTGCTGAAATTTCAGAGGAGCTTATCATCATATGAATTGGCATCAAATTTATCTGTTTTTAGTTTCTATGAATCCGACTAAATTTAATTTGTTTTCCAAAAAAGAAAATTACTTTGTTTTTGGCTATTTTAAATTTTATTTTATTTTTAAAATAATTTCTATAATTATTTATCAACGTATCCATTTATATAAATATTACAAAAAATGAACTATACGCAATGACTTTTCCCTTGATCATCGAGCTATTCCATCTTCATTTTTTCTTAATATTCTTTTAACTAAGTAGTGTGTAGAATTGACTAGTGAAAGAGCGTCACAAACCAGTATCATTTATTTTTTTTGTAAATAAGAAAAGAACTAAATTCTCACTCACAAATATTCCTAACCAAGGATCCATTTAATTTATTATCAAAATTAGTACCACACACCATTTAATTAATATGTTTTAATATAAAAATCATTATTAAACTTGATTAAGACTTACCATCTAATTACATTAATAGTCTAAAAAGGGAAATCGCCCGAAAGAGTTGTAGGCTTGTAGGTAAAGAAAATAATTGGATTCTTTCTCGTTGATTTTGCCGAATCCCACGTTGAACACCACTAAGAATCTCCTTTCTCCTTTTTCAGTTAATTGCTTGGAGGCGAACTCTATAAGCAATTAACTGAAATGAAGTATTTGAAGAAGCTTTAAGATGGGTGATGATGATGGTCTTAGAAATTTGAGTTCAAAGTGAAAGTGAAACCTTAGCTAAATATACTTGCTTTTGCTTGATGTGAATGGGCAGAGCACAAGACAAAGATTAAGGTAGTGAGACCCACAAACAGCCCCTTCCACTTCATTAGTCTTCTATCAATTTCTCCGCCTTTTAATTTCTCAATTATTTGTTGCAACTGCCTCACGACTTCAGTTCATAACAAGCAAATTACATTTCTTTTGAATAACACACCAACCTCAACCAGCACCATCTCCTTCTTTATTATCCTTTAAAATTGGACTCAACCCACTTTTATAACTTCATGTTGTGCGTTTGATTTTGATAACTTGTAAAATTTTAAATCTACGTACCCGTTGATTTCAATTTAAACCAATGTATTGAAAATAAAATAATCTACACTATATACTTTTATTGGATATTTCCTATTTTTAAGAAAACAGATCCAATATCTAACATACATGTTCATTATGAACCATGATCCTAGGGATTAATGCAAAGTATATTGATAAGGATGAATTAATGAAACTTTGAGGGACTTTTATAGGCAAGTTTGGCTGAACTTCTGCATAAACATTATCAAAATAGAAAAAATGAAATGAATTTCTTTCTAATCTAAAATTAATTTAGGTATAAATTATTTTGTAGAAATTTATATTAATTTTTTAAAAGATTATTTTTAATTTATGTATAAATTAATTTTAACTTATGAAGAAATTATTTTATTTTTCCTAAAAGTTCTTTTTTTCAAGATTTTTTTTTTTTTATAATTTGGTCCCTGGTATGGAAATTTGAGATACTATCATACTAAGGACATGTTTGGTACTTAGGATATAATGAAATAAAATAGGATAATTACCATATTATATTTATTATAATTTTTATTAGTCTTAGTCTTTAATATGAAATCAATTACATTAGAAAAAAAAATTATTATATATACTTATACATCATTTCAAATAAATACTACTTCATACCATTATCAATAAGATACAAATTTAGAACTAAATTAATTATTTAGTCATAAATATTCTATTAACATTCTTAAAAAAAAAAAGATAACATTCTTTCAAATTTGAGAATTAATCTTTTTTTTTTCTTTTTAACTAAAATGCCACTGCGTTTTGTTCTACAATTTTGTTAAAAAATAAAACAAAACATACGAATGGCGACAAAAACTCTCCCGCGTTGTGCCAAGCTATCATCCATGCTATTTTATTTAAATTTAAATTATAATTTATAGCTTGAAAAATAAAAACAATGAATTAATCTCATAATAAAATAATGTCTGACAACGGTTCTCTTTCCTAATTCCTTTGTTTGTTCCATCATTGTATTGTACAGCACAGCCCCAACTTCTTCCTTGTGTTGTGTTCTGTTCGGTTGTAGCTCTGTTCTCTCTTTCTCTTTCTTTTCCACGCGATTCATTCAATTTTCAATTTTGATTCAATCACATTCTTCTTCTACATTCTCGATTCCTTCCTTTCTTAACAATTCTTATATTATGCATCCTTTCTCACCAACCACCTAGGGTTTCTCTCCGACGTTAGTTTTTTTTTTTCTCGCCGGGATTTTGGGAGCAGACTTAATCTCCGGCAGCTATGGCCTCCTCCAACTTGCAGATGAGTCCTCAGGTGGAGCAGATCCACGGTGAAATCCGCGACAACTTTCGAGCCCTCGCGTAAGCGCCCTCTCTTAATTCCATCTTATTATGATTATGATTCTGTCTTTCATCGTGCTCCTTTTGATTTTGATTTTGATTTGTAAAAATATTGTTAGTGCTAGAGATTGTGATTTGTGATTTTATGATTGTTGACATTGGGTGATTAGCCTCTGTGTTGTTTGGCCTTTAGGTTTTGTGATATTTGAACTTTTCTATACAAGGGACTTGTTTTTATTGCGCAGAAGAGAAGAGTTTTCATCTGGACTTTAAGGGGTAGTGAGACTCTAGGGAAGTTGCTTGTTTTTATTTACCACTACACATATTTTGGATGGTCAGAGTGATTTATTTCTCATCTCTTGAAACTGTGAATTTTACTGTCTCGGACGACCTAGGTTGTCCTCGTTCATTCAATGATGGTTGATACGTTATCCTTCATTTGTTTATCTTTATACAAGTGAATTTTGGTTTACTTGTACTTTTCTTATGCTTTAATCTTGTAATAATGTATCTTTAGCTGGTGCTATATTCACAGTTAACACGTATCAGTTCATGGAGAAGGGAATGAAAGAAGTGGGGATAACTAGTTTTTTTTTGTAAATAGATCCCATTGTTTAAGCAGTTGGAGATATGTGTTATAACGTGGATGTTTTCTGTAATGTTTTACTTAGCTTATTTATTGTTGACAAGGTTCACCTTTTGTATCCAGAAATGGCTTCCAGAAGCTGGATAAGATTAAAGATGCCAATAGACAAAGTAATCAGCTGGAAGAACTCACGGACAGGATGAGGGAGTGCAAAAGGTAAGTTATGCGCATTTCGGTAATTTTAATCTTGATATGACTTTTAGTGGAAACTGTAGCTCTCTGAATGAGATTAAAAAAACAAATTGTGAACGAGAAGGAAAGTGCAGATTCTATTCAAAATATCACCTTTTATTTTCCTTATTAAATATCATAAACAAGAGTTCTGTAATGGATTTTACATCTTGTGCCAATTTTCCTGGATTTTAAAATGGTGATATCATGATAACATGGGAAACATGGAACCCTGTTCTATTTTATAAAATGAAATGGATAGTTATTTTGATGTTTATCATACTACCTATGTGCTTTCCAATCCTCTTATTTGACAGGTAGAATTAATTTGCCCCGTTTCAATACACCATATTGCTGAAATAAGTGAAATTTTTTATGATTTTGGCATATTTTATAATTTACTTTTGGAATATGTTACTTGCATTCTTAGAATATGAAATGTTAATGGTTTCAGGTTGATAAAGGAGTATGATCGTGAGATTAAAGATGAAGAGGGAAAAAATCCCCCAGAAGTGAATAAGCAGCTCAATGATGAAAAGCAATCAATGGTCAGTACGCAGAATGCTTCTTTTATATTTTTTCCTTGCTCATGTTGAAAATCTTGTATCTAACTTTTCAAAGTTTGAAAGGGGCTCAAGATCATATATGTTATAAATTAACATTCTGGCTTATTCTGTTTGACATACAAGACTTTATAGATAGTTTGCAAGCAATGCCAATTACTTTGTGGGTATTGTCAAGACATCAACTGAAGGGATTTCCAGATTGTCAGAAAATAGTTTGAGTCTCTGAGGATTGTCCACTTGTTTGTTATACATTGCATGTCCATGTAAACACAGCCAGCTCTTTATGTTTGCTAACTTACATTCTTCTTGCAGATCAAAGAGCTAAACTCGTATGTGGCATTGAGAAAAACGTAAGTTCATATTTCTTCCATTTCTGCCTTTGACACACGATTGCTTCTTTTGAAGGATATGGAACAAATCAGATTGTCAATACCGATTTCTTTTATAGGCATATTCAATTTTCTAAATCATTAATTCATGATAAATGTTACTGCAAGTGTTATTGGATCCAATAAAGCAAAATTTAGTTTCCTTTTTTTGTAGATTTCCACTGCTAAATAATTTTTCCCCTTTGGGTCTTGGTCTATTTGAAAGGAGGATTTATACAATCACTTCAATGATTAACAGGTACATGAATACCATTGGGAATAAAAAACTTGAACTTTTTGACAATGGAGCAGGAGCAAGCGTACCTACAGCTGAGGAAAATGTTCAACTGGCATCAGGTAAGATGTTCATTGGAATTTGTAACTGGTGCAATGAGGTGATGTCATAACTGTCATATTAATTGAAATTGATTTTACTGTATATTTGTGCTTCTGTTGTAACCAGTCCTCCATATAGAATTTGTGCATTGTGTTTGAGTGCTATTTTTTTTTTTTTTTTT
>PYAF01002407.1:2983731-3018869 GCA_007407185.1 Glycine tomentella
CGTACCTACAGCTGAGGAAAATGTTCAACTGGCATCAGGTAAGATGTTCATTGGAATTTGTAACTGGTGCAATGAGGTGATGTCATAACTGTCATATTAATTGAAATTGATTTTACTGTATATTTGTGCTTCTGTTGTAACCAGTCCTCCATATAGAATTTGTGCATTGTGTTTGAGTGCTATTTTTTTTTTTTTTTTTTGCAATGGAAAACTTCAGACTTTCATCTTTGTTTGTGAATCCTTCTTGGGGTTGGGGTGCATTTGGGTTAACAGCTTATCATGTAACAAACAACTTAATTATTTTTTTTTTTTGACAAATTAACTAATTTAACCATTTTTATTGGTTTGATGAATTAGGTAATTGTTTATTATATATAGGACCAAAGGTAGTACTAGTAAATGGCATATTTATCTTAGCAATAATGTCGTTTTGCTTCTATTATAGAAATGTCAAATCAAGAACTTATCAATGCTGGGACGAAGACAATGGATGAAACTGATCAGGCTATTGAGAGATCTAAGCAGGTGAGTCACTTCATACTTGCACCTCCATTGCCCCGGGACCTTTGTTCTTACTCCTGCCAAAATGTAGGTTGTACATCAAACAATTGAAGTTGGCACCCAAACTGCTGCTACCTTGAAAGGTCAAGTAAGTCTGATCTGCATTGAGTATGCTATATGAAGGGAAGAGTGAATGATAACAAATTTGACCTCTATTTCTGTTTATAAATTATGCAGACTGAACAAATGGGGCGTATTGTTAATGAGCTTGATTCAATTCAGTTCTCAATTAAGAAGGCCTCCCAACTTGTTAAGGAGATTGGTAGACAGGTTGCTTCATTTTCATTGCTTCCATGCATTATTTACTTTCCTCAAACCTGTGTCATGGAACTGAATTGTCTTTCCATGTTATCAGGTAGCTACTGACAAGTGCATCATGCTTTTTCTGTTCCTTATCGTCTGTGGTGTAATTGCCATTATTGTCGTGAAGGTATCATGTTCATTTCATCCATTACTTTGATGAATTTGTTGTGGATATTTTTCCTCTCAAATAGACAACTATTACAAATTTTGAAAATTAAACTAAGATGCTCCAATAATTTATTTGAAAGAAGCTTTTTTACTGGAAATATTTAAAATAACTTAATTGGGTAAATCATTATAATTATGCAACACTGAAGTGGTCAGAACTTATATTGGATGATGATCCACTCTAGTGAATGCCTATTGAAATGCTTATGCTCAATATCTTGTCTACAGATTTTCCGTTGTGCATTATTATATATTTCATGTGTACAATGCGGACACTATGCTTCTGATTTAACTGGCAATATCTTTTGTAGATTGTTCATCCCAACAACAAAGATATTAGGGATATACCAGGATTGGCACCTCCAGTTCCCACCAGGAGGCTTTTGTATGCAAGGAGTGGAGATCATTTTGATTAATTCTTATATTTGAACAAGAGTGAACTTCATCCTAGTCCTACCAACTTGAATATTGTTCTCATTAATGGGAAAGTTAGAGGATTGCTGTCTGGAGGCATTATTTTGGTGTCATCGATTAATGAAATATATATATATATATATATATATATATATATATATATATATATATATATATATACACTTGCATACCCTGTTTGTGATTTTATGTAAATCACACGAGAGCCTTCTGCTTTTTCTTTTGAGTGCCATGTTTCTTTATGTAACATTCCAAAAGTGTAGGACTAGAGAGAAAGTAATATTGTGAAATTCGATCTGTATATGTCTAATTCAAAGGAGATTTATCCCTCCCCACCTCTTCATTGTTAACTTTTTTTTTTTATTTATGTACACATTCTAAACTGTCTGCTGGATTGGTTTTTGTAAAATTACATTCAGAGTTGGCTTGCAGCTGGTCATATTTAGCTTCTTTACTTAGACCTTCAAGCCTTATAATGTGTTTCATTTAACTTCTTTTTAGAGAAAAAATGTTTTTTCAGTTTATTTAGAGAATTTGTATATATATATATATATATATATATATTATAAAAAACTTTCCTGAAATAAGTATTGTGATGGGTTGTTTATCGTTGCTATTTGCTAGTCCTACTCTTTCATGGCTGTAAATTAACATCTAACTCAATTAAAAAAATCATTTTAATTGGAGTTATAAAATATAACAAATGTGATTACATGAATGATGTGCAAATGCATGTAGGCAAGTATGCGACAGAATGGGTGCTACAATTTTATTTTGGCAAATAATTTGCCAAGCAAAAAACCCAAACCATTATTAAGAACCTATCCATGACCCATGTATCTTATTAACCATTAGATTCAAAATTGGCATCCCTAGTTTGACTTTTTTTAAGAGCTATAGTTTGACTTAGGTTGTGTTCAGGAAATTAACTGATACCTGAAATCTAAAAATTTAGTTTATTAAATTATAAATATTTGATAAAATTAATTATTGAAATAGTTGAAAAATGTAAAATAATTAAAAATAATAAAATTATGATTTACTTTTTAAAAATAAACAGAAAATTTGATAAATATATTAAGAATAAAAAGAAAAAAATATAAAAACTAAAAGTTAGAAGTTAAGGTTTTAAAAAATGATACTTCTAAGTTTTAAAAAATGCTAAAAATTACTAAAATTATTAAAATAAGACTTATTTACCAAACAGTTTAAATGAACTTTTAAGTTAATAAAAAAAAAGTTAAAACTAACTCAAACATCTTATCAGATATAGTCTTATAAGTGGACGGATTTAAAATTTATATATGATGCAAATTGTGATTAATCAAATTTAAAAAAGGTGGCTTTATTTTTTTTTCTATTTGGGGCTCTTAGTATCTGAGAACTGCTTTGATTATTGACTTTGGTTATGAGAAATGTTAGCTAAATCCGCTCAAGGGAGTAAAGCTATAAAGATTTTCAAAGAAAACCAACCGCTGCATTTCAATTTTGTGCCTCCGATGCTGGCTATAAATTTAAATTGATTATTATAGGAATTAAGAGGAGAATTGGTTCTACACTCTGGTCTTAAACCACGGATCAACATGAATGTGATTACAAAGCGCAAGCATACATGATTCCATCATAAAGCACACTATTTAAAAAGAATAAAGAGTGGTTCTTTTGACCCAACTTCCTCTTGTTCTTTTCACCAAAAGGGGAAGATCTAAATGAATCTTGTATTGGGGTTTTCATTTTCCTGTTGCATGGTTGGCTAGCTGCATACGTCCAATATGAGACACCCTTGATGAAGAAATTAGTGGTGCTTCATCAATTTTCATATCAGAAAGAGAACCATTGCCTCCACCGCTTCCCCCATTGCTACTAACATTATCTGGCACATAAAAATCAGATGACCTCTTCTCGAATTTCCAGTCCTGTAAGTCAATTGAATTTGACATACCAGATCAATAAACTAGAAATTAAAATGACCATGCTAAAATATGCGTGAGAACATTTTCATGATCTTTACCTGTTACTTCATTCTTAAAACTCTTGCTACCATGTATAACACGTTTATATAGACTCAAATACAAATACTAATAAGTGTGCCAAGAAGATACCTTTATGATTCGATCTGGAATAATTTCATCTGGTGATTGAGAAGCTCGAACATCCTTAACCTTTATGTAATTGTACATCACAACTCCACATAGCGCTGCAGGTAGAATATGTAAGGATGAAGAGGGAGGGATATTAAATCATATATATATCAAACAAAACTTACCAATAGCATAGCCAATTATATTCAGCCAAGTTATTGTAGACTCTGGAAATATAACAGTTGAAAGGGCTATCAATATCCAGTCCTTAAGCACCCCAGCAACCCGTATGGTTACAGCGCCAGTTCTACCGATTACTAAGAAAATGGAAAAATTCAAGGCTAGAGCACATAGAGCATTGGAAAAGAAGATCCAAAAATTGAACTGAATCTGTGAAACTTCCATAACAGGCTTTTCCAGCAGGTACCAGGGCACAGAGAGAAACACAAAACTACATATAACAAAGTACAAAAGAATGAGCAGATCACATATGGTATGTTGGTTTGGTTGATAAGCAAACATTGATAATCCCAATAACATCACATATTTTTTTACTTAATAATGGAGGAAATGAAATAGATCTATGACATAAATCGAAGAAACTAAAATACAAGAATGACTGCATATTGCATATTACTCACATGTATGCATGTTGTACATTGCCCCAAAATCACTATTACTAACATAATTATCCACTAAATCACATGTATATAGAGAAAAGTATATCAACATTGATCTGGTTACTGGGAAAAGAGAAATCTGTCCATGTGGGTTAATATGACCACTGCACTGACTCAATTGAGTATTTATTTACTCGTTGAAAACATCGACATAATATACCTGCATGGAGCTATGTAATATAAGCTTGTAATAGGATTTAAACTCAAGCCCTTCTTCTGTAAAAGGACTTGTGTTAAGACCAGTCTTAAAGCTTCAGCAAAGATGCCGGTGACCTGATAAACTGTACCCACTATATTAAAATGAATTTCTCCGTAGGAGGAAATGACAACTCCAACACTGACCAGCAACATGTTGAAGAACACATCACACCTTGCCTTGTCTGTGCCACACATAACAGCCACGAGGAATGTTGCCACAGGCACTGAAACGTCAAGTTTTAGAATTAAGAAAATATCATTCAGACAGTAAGAAAGCAAGTGAAGATCGCTAAATACGTACTCAGAGCTTTGAGCATCTGGATAAAAGCCACAGAAATATGCAAATAAGCTGTGTTACCAAACCTGTAAAAACCAAAAACATAATCATTTCTTCATAAGTACTGACATTACATGAGGTGTAAACATGTAAATAAGAAAACATAGAAGATCCGCCAAAGTAATCATTGAATTATTCAAGTGAACTATCATAATTTCTTTTCTTAGAAACATCATACTTTGAACAGATTAAAATGACAGAGAATGAACAAATTCCAAATGTGTAGGTGAGACAAAAAGTAAAATCTACTTTACGGCAATCATATTATAAAAATTTAAGGCCACTGGTAATCCATTCTGAGGAGTCTGATAATGACCCTTTCATCAGATAGAGAATCATAGTAATTCCAAGTACCAGATGGTCTTCACTCTTTATTACGCCAGATTCTCTGACGAAGGGTTTTTCTGTTGAGAAATTAGAACTTAGAACTTCATGCCTACAGCGCCATCTTAATAGTTTTGGCATTGCAGGAGTGGCATCTCCAGACTAATGCAGGCTAATAAAACTTCTATACCACACTGGAAGCATAAGAATTTCCTTAAACAGAATTACAATAGAACAAAATTTTGCAATCCAGGCTTGGCTGGTCCCTACTCCCTAGTTCGGACAATCCAGAAAGCTGTTGGAACAAAAAAACTAGTCAAGAACTGGCAAAAAGCAGTCAAAACCATCTATTTTTGCTTTGTCAAATTTTCATCAATAAATAAAGGCTCAATTTGTTTCTTTCACATGCACTTATCAAATCAAACATGATTAGAAACACAAACATGAGGGATATCTCCCATTATCAAAGGCTTATGTCTATCCCAACTCAGAGCAACTTCAGTTTGCCCATGTTGTAGTGCTTACCAAAGACTTGATGCAAAGAAGGCACTAATTGGTATCACGCAAGTAGCATATCTGCAATAGAAGGAAGTGTTCAAGAAATAATTTGGTCAAAGGAGAACAAGCTCAAAAAGGCTTCAACTCAAAGACACTCACATTTCAAACGTCATTTTAACAGGAGTAACAACCTGCAATACAGAGAAAATGAATATAAATTAAGGTAAGTAGGTTACACCAATCAAATAGCCAGATTATAAAAGTGATCAAAACATTGAAAACAACGGTGAAAGGCAGTAAAAGCTCAATCAAGTACAGAGGAAGGTTTGTGCAGATGAAGCGAAGGACCACATCCTAATGAAAGTGAAACACTGACATCAACGTGAATAGATGCATGTAAAAAAATGTTTAAAAAATCACATCATTGAGATTCACCCCACAAGAAAGAAAAAAAAAAAAAAAAAAACATTAATTAAAGGTAACATAACACTCTAACAAACTGAACATGATAGAGGTCCCTAGATATAATCAAGATCAAAGCCTAAATTCCAATAAAGAGAACAGTAACATCCACTGTATTCAACAACTTTGTGGTCAAGCCAACGTTGAATATTAAAGGCAATCAAATCAAATTTGACCATAAATCAGGAAAAAGGAGCATATTCCCAAAGTACAACACAACACCAAAAAATGGCATAACAAACCTTAAAGACCCGGACAAGAAAAAATGTCACTGCCCCAGAAAAGCCCATGTGAATCATGGTGAGTGTTATGGGAAGCGGAAAGTTAAAGTACTTGAGAGACAAAACCCACTGCAAAATTTTCAAAAAAAAAAAAAAATTATAAATAAATGATACTACATTGGTAATGCTTTAACTAAAAGTAAAAACTAGTCTAACCCAAGAATTGAAGTGGCTACATTATTACCTTATATACATACCTTGTTGTACAAAATGACTCCAGAAGAAAGCAAAATGTAGATGAACAAGTAGAAATAAGTGAGAAGAGTTTTGTTCATCATTGTGGCCCCCAAAGAAAGAAGCTTCCGCAGCAGAAGCAGTTTCAGTTACATGAGAATCCAAAATTGGCAAGAGTTGAACGCAGTTGTTTAAGACCCATCTCCTAAAATGGAGTAAAGTTCGTATCTTTGGAGTTGCGGCATTGATTCAAACGCTGGAACATGAAGAAGAGAAAAAAGGGGCACGTGCAGAAAAAAGAAAAAAAGTGGGAGAAGATAAATTGTGGCGATCTATGGCGCGAGCGCGATTGAGGTTGAAATCGAAAAGAAAGCGCGTGAGGGAGCATGTGCGTGAAATGGTGTGAATGTGATGCAGCATAGCAGAGGATGACTTGATGAGTAACGCACCTGCAACATTGCTACTACACAGTACAGTCTCTTTATAAATTATTTTTTGGTTTCAGAGTAATTACTTTTTTTACTGGAAACAATCCTACTTTAATTAGATTATATTATTAATTATAAATAATAAATATTTAATTTGGCTATAACGTATACATTTTTTAATATAAATACATTATCAAATTATAACTAAAAAATATTTTAAAATACAATGATGTAGCTTAATAACATAATTATATTAAACAAATGTATTCGTTAAAATTCTTAAAATATTTTATTCAAATATTTAATACAATTATATATTTTAATTTTAATTTGAAATTATTAATTAAACTACAAAATTCTTACGTCAGCTTATTCACACTAGTCTATCGATTATATTGTGAACTTTAGTTCTCTAGCAGAAAATAATTCGGTGGGTTTGGAGGGGAAAAAACAACCTTTGACCATTGTCCTTGTAAATTGTAATTATAGTCAAGGTTTTTAAAATTTGACAAACCTTATTAAATTCGTGAAATTATTGGTTGAAGATATCATTTGTTTTCACCTGTTAAATGTTGAACCCATTATTAAATTCAAGGTTTTTAAATTCCTAGTAAATTTATACTTTTTGGTTTATTTTCACCTGTTACATGTTGAACCCATTTTTAACACTCTATTCCCATGCATTTAACGAGGTGATTTGTTTCTGTGTTCAGCATAATTAAGTACCACAGTAGGACAAAGGCAAGCATAGGAGTTCCTGTTCCTCGGACCAAGGTTATTGGATTTTTCATGTGCTGCAAAAGAAGAAGATTGTTAATAGGAGTTGTTGTCCTAAAAACTCATACCATACAAATATCGTCAATATTCACTCATCTGTTTAAAAATAAGAAAAAATAATTAAAACGAATTTGTGATAAACAAATAACGACTGCAATATACATGATATAAGGATCGGAATTACACGAGTAATTCAAATTATATAACAATATTCAATCATATGTTGCAATTTTGCATTGATGATGTTGTCGCCTGTCGGTGGTGATATTGCCAAAGGCGCATAGATCATAGATGCTCATGTTATGGCGGTGACGCAGTGTGGTGGAGGGAGAGGACATGGAAGCACACAATTACATGGCATTGTGAGAGTAATATTTTACTGGGTGACTTTTGTTAGTAATTATATTGATTATTCATGAACTATCAGTTAGTGATTACGTTAATCTCTCTAATTATGTAATATGTAATAGTTGTACTAATTATGAGTACTACTAGTTCAACTGACACATAGATATTATCAAAAAAATCAATCATTTTGAATTTTAGTCATAAATATATAATTATATTAAATATTGAAATAAAAAATTGGTGAATTTATTTAAACTAAAAAAATAAATTTAAAATAAACATTTTTATATAAATATTGTTAAGAAATAAATAAGATTTATTTTTTAAAAACATAAGTAATTTAGACAAACACTAAAAATAAAAAATTATTTATTTTTATTAAAATAAATATTTATTTAATAAAAATAAATATTTATTTTAATAAATAAATTTAAATAAATTGATCCTATATCATTCATAGTAATTCTATTAGTTTGAATCGCACAAAATTATTTCCCTCAAAAAATACACATAATTTGTACCAAAATATGATACTCATAAATTAGACTCAAGTATAAATATGAGTAATTTAACTATTATATATAATTTAATTATATATATATATATATATATATATATATATTCACACATTGTACCGAAGCAAATTAGTACTAGTTTATTATTCTTTTAAGAAGGTCTAATTGAGATGTTTAAATAAAGTGAATAAATTATTATAAATTTTTAAATATCTGTATTTGATTGTTATAGTATATGAAAAAAAAAAAAACTAATTTATTATTCTTTGTTAATATTCTTATATGCGTTACCACCGCCCATGAGGGCAACAACCATGATGTTGTCATTAAACTTCAAACTGCGGTAGAACCCAGAGACAATAATCAATAATTTCTTATCAAGGTTCAATACATACATATAATCAATAATTCAATGCGATGCATTTGGAAACCCTTTAATTTATTAATATCGTTTGTTATCAATGTTGATAATTAATCAGCTCAACAATCTTATCATTTTTTTTACTCAGATATTGAGTATTGGACTTGCCACAGCACTTTTTTTTTATTTGAAGTGTTTGATCCGGCCCATTTTTCTTACGTGTATGGACTAATGAAACTTCTGAAGAATGATAAATACAAAAACAATAGATTGTGATATATATTTTAGAGTAAGCATGTATTTTAATTTATTTCCTGAAAGAGTTGACATGATCACTTTAGTCTTAAAATTTAATCTTTCAATCATTGAAAAGTGACATCAAGATCATTGTATATGATGAGTTAAATTGATGTCATTTCTTATCATTGAGGAACTAAATTAATATTTACAACCGATAGGTTGAATTAATATTATTTTCATATTAGTAAGCAATTAAATCAAGCTTGATTTATTTAAAAGACCAAATTGATGTCTCTTTCCATTTTTCATCAAACTAATGCAATTTATTTTTAAGAGAACAAATTGGCCATCTTATATTTGACAGTTTGAAAACTTGTCATTTTTAAACGGAGTTTGAAGCTTCAAGCATGGAAGAAGCCAAGAAACACGTAGGCATTAGCAAACTCAATTCGGAGATTAGCATTTTTTTACTAAACTTCCAAGATACTTCCAATCCGCAAATGCCCAATTTTAGGTAGGAGAAGATTTTAGTCACCATCATGATTCATGACAAATGCTTACCATCCTTAGCACAAACTATTTATATATCTTAAAAGAGACACATTAAGTTATGTACAAATTAATATTGGATTCATGTTTAAACCTGAATCAGACACAACCTCTGGATAATTATTAAAAAATATCTGTGAATTGTTGAAGGTCTCATAATTCTACGGTACCACTCATATATATATATATATATATATATATATATATATGTATTTATAAATTATAACTACGATACATATAAAATGGATGGATGAATGGAACTGTCGTGACAATACCAGCTAAGCTAACTATATTATTAGTATAACATCAAGGGACAAAGCAGTTTCAACTACTAGCTAGCACCACAATCCATAAGCAACAGCAGCACCAAACCAGAATGTTGCGTATGTGCTCACATTTTAGTTAAAAATCATGTGTGGACATGTCTCAAACGGCACAGCCACATCCTAATTTTGATATCCCACCAGCCAGAAATTCCAGCCTAATGGTTCACATGATCAATTTCAAATCTCATGAGAATAGAAACAGAGATCAGGGCACACCAACTGACATGTTCCTGGGAAAACTTCCCTTGGCCTCACCAAGGATTATTGTTCATGGACTAATTAGAACAAATTATTTGCAAGAGTCCCATGATGGCAACTTTTTAATTGAAATGAAATCTATGCTAGTAATCACTTAATGTATAAATTAACTGATATGAAATTATTTTAATTTAATCAATCGTTTCGAATTTAAATTTTGAGTATACGAGTGATATGTATTAAATATTTCGAAAAAGAATTTTACGTGCATAATGATCTTATTATGCTCATACAAGATTACATTCCATAAGATACATATAATGTGGTTTGTTAAAAAACAAAACCTATGCTGATAGACCATGTAATCCAGTTATGGTTGTACTTCTTGTAATATTTTGGTCTCTGTCTTGAGTTTTGTTGGGCTAGATTTGATTAATGAAATGTCTATGACAAGGTATAATCTAATGTGCTAGACTTCCAAATTTGTTTTATTTTTGTTAAACATGTGTAGTGTTGGTTTTGGAACTTTGTTAGCTATAAATTTATACGAGCATAATTAACTTTACGGTTTTGGGTCCCAATAGGAGATTATGCAATATAGATTTAGGACATGGAGGACCCTCTTTCAAGAGGGTCAAGACAAGCCAAGAATAAATTTTAAAGGGAATATGCTTAATGACCGAAAAGGGTTATTTCGCTTCTTTTTTTGTGTGTGTGCGTGGGTGTGTCCTTGCGTAAAAATGAATGTGAGTTGTGTGTGACAATTGAATCGCGCACATAATTTTCACGTTATTTATTTATCTGTGTATCAAAGTACAAAGTTCAGTTGTTCCTAATGTATCTAAGTCTCTGACAAAATCTAACTATAGAAGGCAAATGTCCTTGAGAGGTTGACTCTGAATTTACTTTATTGTAAAAATCTAGTGGCCAAATTGGCCATTGTCGGCAGAAGAAGAGCCTTTGCATTTGTTTACGTTATCTGTGAGAATATATGCTGCCACCAATGTCTTCCTGCTTCGTTTACCCAATATGTATTGAGACATAGAAAAGGGAAGAAAAGCTATTTTTCTTCTCGATAATATCTAGTAAAGCTTTTAACTTTTTCCAAAACAAGATTTAGTAGACATAGTTATTGGAATTAGTAGTACTGTAGTAATGTAGTTTGGCTATTATACTGCGTGTAATTTTTTTTGAATGGTCAAACAATGGAGCAAAATACTAAAATAGACATAAAACTTGTTTGTATAGCTGTAGAAGCCTATATACCAAGTTAAAATATGCTAAATTATGTTTTTCTTATAAAATTAGAAATATTTATTAAAAATTTTAATATATTTTTTATTATAAAATTAGAAATATTTATTAAAAATTTTAATATATTTTTTTCTTGGTAAAATTAAAATATATCAAATTTTAATTCGAAGTTTTTAGAAGAAATTTTTATAACTTTTTTCAAGTGTGGTAACCAGGTACATAGGAGCTCGCGAAATAATTTTACTGCATAGTAAATATAACAGTTTTACTACCCTTTCGAAGAAAGATAACTAACTTTGTATACAAGAAAAGGAAATGAATGAACATGGTGATCACGTACATATACACACACATAATTTTCAAGAGTTTGTGTCTACAAAAGGAACTCCTGTGTACTGCCAATGATTTGATTTTGGGTTGTATAATTGCAATTTGCAATGATCCATACGCTGTCAATAATATTGCGTGCATCCAAGTAACACAAAACAATTAAGTAATGTTCCATCATTATGAGGGAATGCAATTATGCAACTATATGCTAGGCGGTTCTTAATTAATAAATCAGCTTTTGTCTGAGCTGCGTTTGAAATGTGTTTGGTCAAAGAAAACTCTTGCTTTGTTTTTTATCAACTGCTAAAGATGTTCCACACAAAAAAAATGTCGAAGAATAAATGTTTTCCATGTGAATAAAATAACTTGAAAATGTTTCACATCTAGCTTTTGCTTTCTAACCTTTGCTATATAGAAAGAAAAGAAAAAAAAAAGGAACATAAACCCTGCAAAATGAAATAAAAGACTTAAATAACTAAAAAATGACTTGCTTCTAGCTTGTTTGTATTGTGAGTTTAAAGTATATAACACTGCCCTCTAAAATAAAAAAGAATATATAATACCGTAATATAAGATTCTCGTTTTTTGCGATAATTAAACAGAATATTAATTTATTTAAGGAAAATATTATAGCAAGAAGCATATAAAAATTACTTGTGCTATCATAGAAACATTTTCAACCTTTTCATAATCATGATGGAATTCTTCCTAGTTACGCTTACACCATAACAATACTTAAGTATACCTAATCTCTCACTTTAATTATCTTTATAGAATAAAATTAAAGTTATGCTTTCACCCGGTATTTATCTTATCACCCAGTACTTTGTTTCTGCTATTTTTTTTTCTCTTTTGACTGGGGCCATTTAAATTGACAAAAGAAGCACCGCATGATTGATCAAGTATAGATCAAACTTAAAACAAAATTACCGGAGAAAAAACACAATAATTAGTGTTCAAAAGAGGCATTGACTGCAAGATCTGTTCTGGAAGAAACACATAATTATGCTGCACAAGTCATATCTCTTGCTAAACAACAGTGTCAAAACTCAGAAGCACACGCGTTTTTTGGATAAAAAATTTAATTGAAAGTTGCAAATTTTAACTCGTTTACTCATTCACATGTAAGTAGAATATGATATTGTGGTTCACAATGTTAAAAAAATAAAGAAAAATCAATTAGTATAAACTCTCATGCATCACATGCAGACTAAAACAAATATTATTATTATTTTTGCTGAGACTAAAACAAATATTATATGAAGTAGTTAAATGAAACGAGTACCTTAATATTTTACATCAATACTTCCTTAGACGTGATATTTTGAGTCACGTAATTCTTATGAGTAAAGTAAATAATACACAGAAGTTATTTGGATTTCTTTTTTTGTATTATAAATATGACTCCTTATTTTTAAATAATAGTATATATATATATATATCCTTACTAAGTTATGTAATTTTTCTTCCATTGAATATTACCATATAATAGAGAATGATAACAAGTCATTCTCTGTAAATAGAATGATATATAGTTGTAACTTAATTTATAATCACTAATCCAAAAAAGAATTACATTTGAACTGAAATATGAAGCAATGCACCCCTAAGCATTTGAAACAATTCATCTAGCTGTGTCACACTGCTTCCAAATCAGAATATTTTTCCTAAAGGAAATAACAGGGGACCACAAAAGCAAATCACTGCAACTGGCTTGTGTGTGTCATCTGTATGGAATGTATGCAAGCTTAGGCCTTCCAGACCAATCATTGCTCCATACAGTGTATAGCCTCAACAAGTTAAAATTGTCATATATTTCTCATTACATTACAACATTTTTTTTCTACTATATCTCATTCACATCATAATCATACTGTACAAGACCTTCATCCCTAATTGGGTATGTGATACTTCTTTCATCAAACCTCGCTTGTGAGATGAGTTTCTACATTGATTTATTATAGAAAATATTCTTAAAAAATTCAAAGTATGTTTGATTTTCAGTTCAACTTGTATATAAATTTTGAGATCAAATTCAATGGTCTATTACAAATTAAATACAAAAAAAAGAATATAAGTGTATACAATTTCATTTGTCCATTTTTTTTTCTTTTTTCCCCTACTCTTTGGAAGTAGAGAAAGGTTGAATATAGAAACTAGAATTCACTCATATGAGATGTGGTTGAAGATGAGAATTGAATGTCAAAGTTTTAATGTGCTTATGGTAAGACGGGAAGATTACATCCTCCCCATCTAGGATACATAGGATAAGGATTTCTAGAATAGGGGTATTATAGGCTATAAGAAAAAAGATTGGTATGGTGTCCAGTCTGTTTCCTTGACTATCCAGCCTACTGAATGAGATCACAAAGTCTCATTAAATATAGAGATTCAAATGAAATTTAGTAATTTACGCAATTCAAGGAAATGGAAATTTGCAATAACAAATTTAGGCTTATTGGGTGTGCAGTCTGTTCATTTGACCTTTTCACCCTTTTTATCTTTTTTTTTTTTACAAATATGCAGTCTGACATTTACTAATTCAAGATCACACTGATTACTTGTGTAATGTAATAGTACTACCAGTAATAATAATAATAATGCTAATGATATTAAAAAATTGGTGTTTTGACTTACAAAATGAAAAGAAGAAAAGAAAAGAAAAAGAGAGATACTAGTATATATTAAAATAAAGTTAACTACTATTTATTTATTGAAAAATGGGGTATTTCACTGTTTGTTTTTCATTTTTCCACACTTGTGTATTGAATGTCAAATAGTACCATTGAATCTGTTTATCTGTCACCGTCTGAAGAAACCTTAGGAATAATAAAAACAATAAAAATATAAAATAAAATGGAGTAGAAAATAGAAATAGAAAGGGAAAGGCACAGAGGGAACGTGAGAGAAGGTGTGGGGGAGGGAAGAAATTTGAAGAAACAGCAAAGAAAGTTTCCATTTTGATGCTTATTTTTTACCATATGGCAATGTGAGTCCATGTCACTTGCCTAGGCTATCACCTACCACTGATAATTCCATGCCTTGTTATTAACCCAACCACACCAATTCCCTCTTCTCACAATTTCATGTGCCTCTTGTGTTCTCCAATTCCCTCAAACAACTACACAACAACACACAAGGGTCGGTGAAAGCCTTGCCTTTACCTTCTCCTTTTCTTTTTGTGAAGTGTGCGTGAGGAGGAGGAGGGGGAATGGTGCTGCTCTGAAAAAGGTCCATTTTTGAGATTGGAAGCACAGACCCATTGGCACAGTTGAGGAATCCCTGAAACCAAAATCATATTTTGACAATGGGGTTTAGATGGGCATCTGCCAATGTGTTCTTATCCAAGAGGATTTTGAGTGCATAAGAGATCTAGTGTTTAAGTTGATTCAGGGTCTGAAAAGAGGCTGCAGAAAAATCTGTCAAGGATTTTGGTTGTAAACAGTGTTTTTCTCTTTAAATCTCTGCGAAGTTGCTGGAAGGTCACAGGTGATGTTACAATTTAGATGTTTTTTGTGGTCATTGATTTTTTTGCTTGGTTTCTTTTTGGTTAGTTACTTCAATATTTATTGGCCTCATTTTTCCTGTGCACACATTGAATGAGGTTTTACTCTCTCTCTCTCTCTCTAATTTGGTTATTAAGTGCAACATGAAACGATTTTATTCACTTTTTATGTTCTTTTGGTTTCTAAAGATTTGTTTTTTACAAAAAGTTTTGAGTCCACTAGTTGCAATTCTCTTTCACAGCTGTGGTTCATGCTTGGTTGATTTGTCTGGGATTTGAATGCTGAGTTTGTCATATGCAATTTAGTTTTCTTTTTCTTTTTCCTTTTGCACGTTTACTGGGGAACCGAGTTTCTTTCAGCAAATGAATGCACTTTTCTTTTTGTTTTTATATATGAGAAGGATGTCAAACAATCTAGTTTCTTGCTGGAATTTTGTATGACTGGATTTGAGATTCTCGTTATCAAAAATAGTTGTATGTATGGTGCGAGGAATCCAATGCACGAGTTTGGTGTCATCCCAGTAATTTGCCAATAATGTGCTTTATTTTGCAACATGATTTGCTGTGTGCATTGAAGTGATTTCTTATATCTAACATTGAAAACTTCTGCAGATATATATTGGAAGTGGCAAATGGCATCTGATCTAAATTCGGGGTTGTCCAAGGAAACGTCTGTTTTTGGGTTGAAAGCATGGGAATTAATGGGGATAATAGTTGGGTTGTTCATTATAATCATTCTCGTGGTGATATCAATATGTCTTACTTCAAGAAAGAAATCTAGAAGAGTCAATGGCATGCTTCCCCTTAGCCATATGTTATCGGTTTCAGATGAGATCAAAGAAATTAGAGTTGATCAAGTTTCAGCCAATAATCATCCTCAGAATGGAGCTTTTGTGAGTCTGTATGACAGGTTTAGTGACAGGGATTCTGAAAAAGTTTTGATCCAAACAAATAATGGGGAAAATAGCAGTCAATCAGGCTCATTTGTTCATCTTAAGAAAGATGATGGCTCTCAATCAGGCGAAGAAAGTGGTGCTAAGTCTGTTTCTACTTGCAGGTCTTCTTCACATCCTATAACTGCACCGTCCCCCTTGTGTGGTCTGCCTGAGTTCTCTCACCTTGGCTGGGGACACTGGTTTACGTTAAGGGACCTAGAACTTGCAACAAACAGGTTTTCAAAAGACAATGTTATTGGTGAAGGTGGATATGGGGTTGTTTATCAGGGCCAGTTAATCAATGGGAGTCCTGTGGCTGTTAAGAAGCTACTCAATAATCTGTAAGTTTTGACATTAAATTATTTTGTTATGTTACAGAGTTTATTGTTAAAGGTACTGTTGATGTTGATGATGTTGACAAAGTTATTGTTAATTTCAGCTTCAAACTAGGTCTTTTAATCTCTTGTTTCATGTTTTATTAGCATGTCTGCATGCAGTTGCCAGTTAGTTTATCTAATACTGTTGATACACATCATGCAGAGGACAAGCTGAAAAGGAATTTAGAGTGGAAGTTGAGGCTATTGGCCATGTGCGGCACAAGAATTTGGTTAGACTTTTAGGCTATTGCATTGAAGGCACTCACAGGTAGCGTGTTGTTTTGGCATTTTATTTGGGTTAAACATCATGATGTCCACTTGTCTTTTTATTCTATCTATTTTGGAATCAGCAGAGAGGCAAAGATGAATTGTCATTTGTCACCAATTGTGCATGCATGCGTGTTTAACTGTTTGTGTCTGCTGTCATCATCAATTGGTCATTTGATGGAAATAGTTTACAAGTTTACAAAATAGCTTTTGTAGTACATTGTCAATCTATTAACTGCAATAAACGGTGTTGAGAATTATTTTTAGCACAGAATTTATTAGTAAGTGGTGTCCATGGTTTTATTTTAGGGATTTGCTAACGTACACTTTGTTTTTTAGAAGTAGTATTTTAGTAAGTTATAATTTCGATTTTTTAAAACACTCCCAAAGTATAGATTGCTAAAATACTCCTTCTAGAAAAGAAGTGTACATTAGCAAAACCCCATAAGAATTTGCTAACAACTTTCATCTTGATTTCATCGTTTGATTGAAATAGTTTACAATCTTACAGAGTAACTTTTGTAATATCTTGTAAATCTATTAACTGCAACAAATGATGTTGAGAATTTTTTTTAGCATAGAATCTATTAGTAAATAATGTTCATGGTTTTATTTTATAGTTGCATTTGCATACTGCTTTTTGGGTACTGTTTGTATAATTTGGATTCTTGATCCCTAGTGAATTCCCTGTTTATTTCAGGTTGCTGGTTTATGAGTATGTTAACAATGGCAATTTAGAGCAATGGCTTCATGGAGCCATGCGGCAGTATGGTTTTCTTACTTGGGATGCTCGGATTAAAATTCTTCTCGGAACAGCTAAAGCGTATGCTTGTTTAGTACCTTTTTTTTAAAAAAATTTCCTTCTTAGTTTTTGGTGAGTTTCCTTTTACTGATTTATTATTATTCTATTGCAGGCTAGCTTACTTGCACGAGGCAATTGAGCCAAAAGTTGTACATCGAGATATTAAATCAAGCAATATTCTAATTGATGATGACTTCAATGCCAAAATATCTGACTTTGGGCTGGCAAAGTTATTGGGTGCTGGAAAAAGTCATATCACAACTCGAGTAATGGGTACTTTTGGGTAAGCTGTTTGTCTAATGCCTACAGATTAGGGACTCCTTTATGATGCAAAGTGCTTTTTCTTGTTATTTCTCACTTTGTAAGACACTATGACTAATGCTGTTTTGCATTTTTTATGTATTTTGTAATGCAAAGTGAGTAATTGTATAGTAATCTCGTAGGTTTACTTCTTTTGGTAATCTAATCATGAATTGCACCGAGCATACCAGATCAAATTGAATATCAAGCATTTCATTTTGCATTAATATTTATGATTAATTGTCAATTCTGAATATCAACTCTACTGCAACATTGCTGACAATTGTCTAAACCTATAAAATTGACTGAATTGACCTTTTTAACTGCTCTAGTTGTCTAACTATGTTCTTTTTTATGTTTCAATTGCATTTGTCAGATATGTGGCTCCAGAATATGCCAATTCTGGATTACTAAATGAGAAGAGTGATGTTTATAGCTTTGGGGTATTGCTCCTCGAAGCAATTACTGGAAGAGACCCAGTGGATTATAGCCGACCAGCAACGGAGGTGTGTCACTGATAGCCTGTAAAGAATAAAAGAAATCAATACTCTAATGTGCATGTACTTGTGTAAATTTATTTGTGGGTAAAATGATAAGAGTTAAGGAACTTTTCACTAATACGTATCTTCACTTGAATTTAAAATGTGAAGAATGATATACATTAAAAATTTCCATGTAGTTGGTAACTTTATTTGTTCTCATAACACTATCTTATCAAACTTCCTTTAATATCATTGGATGGTTGTTGTAGGTAAATTTGGTTGACTGGCTCAAGATGATGGTTGGGAATAGGCGCGCAGAAGAGGTTGTAGACCCTAACATTGAGACCAGGCCATCAACAAGTTCCCTTAAACGTGCCCTTTTGACTGCTTTGAGGTGTGTTGATCCAGATTCTGAGAAAAGACCAAAGATGAGTCAAGTTGTCCGCATGCTTGAATCAGAAGAATATCCCATACCGCGTGAGGTTTGAGTTCCCATCTATTAAATCACAAGAACTTTCCAACTCTGTGGCAGTTGTTTTTTGTTTTAACAATAAACCTTCATCCTGCTCCTTGCAACAAAACCATTAAACTCTTTTTCTGAAGAAACATGATATGTTTCTCAAATGAAGTGGGTGACATTTCAGGATCGAAGACGCCGAAAGAGCCAGGCAGGAAATACGGAGCTGGAGGCCCAGAAGGAAACCTCCGACACAGAGAAGACTGAGAATCCAGATTCTAAGTCCAATGGCAGAAGGAACCAACGGAAGTAGAGCCATGAATCTCAAAGATAAAGGTACCAATTCCAGGATAAGATACACTATGGGAGGGGCCATTTTTGCATTCTTTTGAGCTTCTGAGTTTGGATAACTGCCACGTTTGACATCAAAGACATGGGAACAGGAACGAGTTACTTTGGGATGGTTTGTATACCTATTTTGTTGTTATAGCATAGATGTAGATGTTAGAATGTAGATGATTGTGTATTAGTATGGGACTAAAAAGATCCTTACCTACAATAGTGTGTACAGCTCATTGCTATTCATGCATTCCCTTTGCTTTTTATTTGTTTCACCACTCATTAGGATCATGAAGGAATTCATGTTTCCTTGTGGAAGATGACATGTAAATTTTACCAAAGCGTGAAAGACAGAAAAGATGTGCTTATTGTCTATAAATTGCAGTGAGGAATTTCTTGATTATCATGGTAGGCTTTCTCCACGATTTATTTGTTATGACAACCACTTTTAATCACTACCACCAAAACCCTGGGAATATAATGCTTATTTTTCGTTTCCTTGACACTACTATAATTTTTTTCGTTGGTGAATCAAGAATATAATCATAATGTTTAATAATATAAAACTCAAAAGGTTGACACAGTGGTAAAAGATTCCGTTGCGTTCACATGAGTGAAAACGATCTATTTAATGGGGGAATCCGTATTCGATTTTCACCGTATATAAAATTTCTTTGAGCCAACGACAATCATGTATTGTGAGCGAAATTAGTTTTTGATCCAATGAGTTGGGAGATACATGTGAGCTCTGACTTAGGATAAAAAAATAATATAGAAGAGAGGGGAAATGAAAGTTTAGGACCCAAATTTTTTGCATTTGGTATTGAAGAACTTGATAGTTCGGTATGCATACTTTCAGTTTTGATTCTGAAGTTCAATAATTACAGCAACCTCGTGTTAATTACAGCAACCTCGTGTTAGTGTGTACAACTTAGAACTAAAAGTTATATTTGTCAATTAATTATAAATTTGATTGGATTAGTTTTTTAGACCCCAATAAAGTTTTTAAATCTAAAAAAATTAATGATATACGAGTCATGCTAAAATGAATCTCAAAATGGGATGGAACCGGAGACTTGGAGTTGGACACCTTGTCCTTCAGCACATGTGACGATGACACTTGAACCTAAATCATTTTAATATGGGTGTTTTTAATGAGGTGAAACTAGTTAAAATTAATTATGACGCCTACTTCAGTACATGAGATGATGATGACCGGAGACTTAAACCTAAATCATTTCACATAAAGTTCAAAACATGGCTGAATAAGGATAAATTAATTTTTAGTTTTAAAATTTCAGTATCAGACTTTAGCTGAATACCCACTGCTATTATCAAAGTGGAAAGCTTCACCATCTAGTCCTTTCAACAAGCAAACAAGATGGCCTAATTAATAACTTTTCAAATTTCTATTGAGTTAATTAATAGGATTTTCCCCTCGTCATGGATAGAAAATAATTTTGTTGCGAATATCGTCTTAAACTCCACTAATATGCAAGTCAACCGTAAAAGACCCAACAACAACCTTCTCAATTGTTCCCATTCTGCATGCAACACTGGTTTTTAATAACATGCATTCTACCAATCAACCAAAAGAACAAAGTGTTCAATTGCACGCCCCATGAATCATAACCATGAAATTAACTATTTTATGTATAGTAAGAGTAAATAGTACCAAAGGATTTTTGCACTTGTCATTTAATAACAATTTGTCATGTACAGCATGTTTGTTGATTATTACAATAAATATCTTAAAATTCATATCAATAATAATTTTTGATTAATTTATAGCATAATATTATTAATACTGAGAGTACATAGAAATTAAACTAGTATAATAAAGCATTCTTAAATACTTTAGTTGGTCATTATTCATAATGAGGACCTTAATAGTATCATAATATTATTCATGGTATACGTGGAAAGCTAATTGTTTTCTTGAATCTCCTTATCCTGCAACAGCAGGTGCATTTCCTTTTCCTCAGGGGTCATGAAAGCCACGATAGGGAAGGACTTTCCAATCCCCATAGGGGTCTTAAAGAGTATCTTCTGCCCCTTAGGATCTTCAATGCTCATCTCAGTTATTGGCACCCACAGCATCATCTGCTTGCTCTTAATGCCACTCATTTTCTTCATCCTAAACTTCTCCACATAGCCAGTGACCTCAACAGCATAGCTCACCCTCGTGTTGGTTCCCTCAAAGAAATGCTCATAAGGTGCCTTCTGTTTCATCCACACAAACCCAGTTTCTCTAACCCTACCACACTCCACCAGGTCTTGCAAGGGAAGAACACCCTTTGGGAAACCCAACTCTTCTAAGAGCTCTATGGAGTGGCGATAACACTCTTCAGAACCATACACTATCTCTGCCCCTGCACGCTCCTTTACCACACTAGCCATCTCAACAATTAATTAAGAGTCTTCAACGTCAACCAATGTGATGTTAATCAAAGGCATAACTTACCATTTATATAATAATAAGGCTCTACAAGAAAGTTTAGCAGATTGGCCTGTTTTGAATGCAGTGGTTCACCCATTTGCTTCTACCATTTATTTTTTGGTGGTCTTTTGTTTGTTTACCTACATATGAATGAATATATCATATATGATGGTTAGATTAAGCTAAGGTTCAATTATAGCTCTGGCTAAATTAAAGAACTTAGCATAATCAATTTAAAGTCAAAAGTAAATGTATTAAAATAATAATAAATAATACATGTACTAACAATATAAAGGAAAATGTTTGATAAACATGTCCAACATCTAGAAAGAGAAAGAAAAAAATAAAACAATAATAAAATTTATGATGTGAGAGAAAATAAAAATAAATAAAAATAAAAAGTGTTAATTAGATATTTAAAATAAAGAATAATTCATATATCATTATTTTAATATAAAACTTTTTTATATTTTCATTCAATTGTATGTATGATAAATATATTATTACTGAAAATACATATCTATTAAATTCTTAAAATAATAATAAAAGGTCAACAAAGTTTTTTTCTACAGTGGTCAATGAGTTTAAGTTTAATTTATTTTAACGTTATTTTAAAATTTAGTTAGTTAGATGTGTCTATAAGTATTGTACTCACCTAAGAATTATTTGTCTTATTTGCCATAAAAAAGGATCAAACTTAAGTGTTGATGTTAATCTACTGCAATAAGTAGGTGGATTTTGTTAGAAATAGGTGAAACTATGTACTAACTTTCATGGCTGACTTATTGTGGTGGGGTTAGAGATGGACTTTTCAGTATGAACAAAATTAGAGTCTTGTATACATTTTAAAGAATAAAACGGAAACGTGTCGATGTTGTTGACTGGCTGGCAGCAACGTAGGCAACCTGTTTTTAACTGCAGACAGAACATGGATTCATGAATCATGATTACATGTTCGTGTGTCTTTTTTTTTTTATTCAGTTGATCGAAACATGGATTCAAAACTAATCTTCTGAGACATTTTAAATTAAAGGATGTGAATCTCTTTCGTTCAGACCAACATTAGTTGGTGTGATATATATATATATATATATATATATATATATAATATGAAAAAATATATTATCCTGTTATCCAATAATGATTTATCTTGTTATTAAATAATTTTAACATATCTTTCATTTATTATCAAAATTAAAACACTATACACTTCATTAGATTAAAAAAAACATTAGTATTTTTTTTGGCACGTTCACTTTTATTAAAATTTAACTATTTTTAATCCTTTTTGGTTGAAAGGGTAAATGATCGGGTTGTAACTTGAGTATCAATAATTTTTAAGCAAATAGACTTTTCAAGCTAGGCATACCAACACACTATCTCTCGCATTCTTGAACAATGGTATCAAATCCATATCGAAGGGAAGATCTATAAGCCCAAAACAGGAGATTATAAGACCCAAAATTATAAAAGTAAGAAAAAGGAGTCAAACAAAAGAATGCCAATAGATGAATGAAAGCAAGATTTGTGTCATCTGAAACTCAAACTTAAAAATACTTGGAGATTGAAAGACAAGTTAAAACAAGAGCGCCATGGCATCAAGGTATTTTTAGCAAACAGATCGGTTAAGGTCACTAACACTCTCTTTCACTCATGGACAAGAATTCATACACAAATTCTAACAACGGTTATTTGAGCAGAAAGTGATAACTTAAAACAATGCTCCCCTTATAGTTTTCTTTTTCATGTAAATCAACTTGAATGATAATAAAATAACATTGTCAAAATTTTAAAATTGGCGAGATCTCTCATTCTCTATTTGATTAGTTAAACAAGTCAGTTTTAATCAAAGACCAACTCAACTTTTCAATTGTTTATTTAAACATTTTTATTACGTAAAATTTGAATAACATTGTGATATACTCCCTTTTATTATTATTTGTGATATAATCTTCGATTAACCTTGAGAAAGCTTCCACCATGAAAACTATAAGACCAACAAGAAAAAAACGCCAAACAAAATAACGCAATGAACTCATGGTTCAAAGTCAAATGTGTTGTTGATAAACTACATTCAACCAGTTCTGTTTTCTGTTGCATCGTGCATGGCACCATCCGTAAATAACAAAACCTTTTGATATACCATTGTAGACGTTAAAAAACTTAGAAAGTGACAACAACTTGGTAAGAAATAAGTGATCAGTATCTTCTCAAATTAGACTCCAAGAAAATAATTGAGCTAAAAGACAAACTAATAAGTATCTTAAATTCGCATTGTGATGCAGTCGAACAAATTTAGAAAAAGTTTCAAGTTTCAACGGTAAAACTTAACGACATCAAAAAGGAAAAAAAATAAGCATGCTTCTAGATTCCCTATGCGTTGAGAAGAAACCTCACTTTAAAATTGTAATGCAACTAGACATGTGTTGTCCATGAGAAGTAATATTTATAAATTCACTTGTACACGGCTTGTAGGAAAAGCAAACAAACAAATACAAATTAATAAGTATTCAAACCATAAACTTAACTTGCCACCTACATCACTATTTTTTTTTTTTATCAGCTACATCACTATTTTTATAACATGCTTAGTTAAGATACAAATATAATAACGCAAAATATACTTTAATACTACATGCCTCGGATTATGTAATACTGACACGTGTCACAAGGACAATTGGTCAACGCACTCTGCAATCTGAAAGAAGAAATTAATGATTTTGGAATTTACATGTTTTTATTACATGTTCGGTGCTTCCTTTGAGTGAACAGAACGAGTATTCAGTAGAGGCTGTAGAGCTTTCACTATAATGCTCATATTTGGTCGAAACTCAGCTTCATATTGCACACACAATGCAGCAACAGCAGCCATCTATTACAAAATACAAAAACAATTCGATGAAATGAAAACTATTAACATGTTTCTCTTAAATAATCATGTGGTTTGCAAGGAAAAAAAATGTCAAAATAGCATATAGCATATATTTCTTTAAAGCTTTTAAGAATAGAATAAAAAGTTTGCAAGCAAAATGTACAAAAGCAAGTGTTTTGAAGTTGAACTAAAAGCCTAAATTACCTTTGCAACTGATTTTGAAGGGTACTCTCCCTTTAGTCTAACATCAACACACTGCTTCACCTTATCTTCACTAAGCTTTGGCGTTGCCTGATAAAATCCAATTAACACAAATCACAATGGGCAAAATGCAAAAATTGTAAGGGGAAGAATAAACAAAAAATAAATATTAACAGAACAGAAACAAGTAAATATTGGTACCCAAGTCACAAGGCTTTGCTGTCCTCGGGGCAGTGTATGATCCACTGGTTTACGCCCGGTTAAGAGTTCCAGCAGTATAACTCCAAAGCTATAAACATCACTTTTTGAAGTGAGTTGTCCAGTCATTGCATATCTGTCATAAAAAATCAAGCCCAATAAATTATAAAAAACCACAACTTGTGTAAAGAGAGTTAATAATTGGCCGTAAAGTGGATTGAAGTTCAGTACATCACTGTCCAAAGATATTTCTAATTTACAGTTAATCAGTTTCATGTTTACTCAATTGTGATTTTCATATTCTTTTGTTCCAGTTTTTTCATCTTTCAACTTAAGCAGAAATTCTTTATCATATGCTGTCTTCTGTATGTGAAAAAGCAAGCATTATTCACTGCAAAAGAAGGTCAAATTAGGCTTCCAGGAATAACTTACTCTGGAGCATGATAACCAAAGGTCCCAAGAACACGAGTAGAATGAAGACGTGCTGCTGCATCAGGGGCTTGATTTGACAAATCAAAATCAGCAATCTTTGCAACATCATCATCAAAAAGTAGTATGTTACTAGACTTAATGTAACGATGTATGATATGAATCTCTGCCTTTTCATGAAGATATTCAAGTCCCCTGGCTGCTCCAACAGCAATTTTAACTCTCTGAGCCCATGAGAGAACTGGACCAGGTTGTGCACCCTTGACACCTTTGCGTCCTATATCCACAATTATAATAAAGTTGCATATATAATGAAGAAATTATTGGGGTGTGTAAGATCTTTTCAAGCTGTTTTCACCCAATCAGTAAAAATTAAAAGAT
The DNA here is from genome assembly GCA_007407185.1 of Glycine tomentella. Taxonomy (NCBI): domain Eukaryota; kingdom Viridiplantae; phylum Streptophyta; class Magnoliopsida; order Fabales; family Fabaceae; genus Glycine; species Glycine tomentella. Next base: position 3,009,542 of record PYAF01002407.1, read on the forward strand.
TAGTGGGTGAACATGTGGAAAAAAAATTAAAAACATCTGATTGATGGTATAATTTCAAAGCTGTTAAGTTACATTTCCAAGGATGACGTTTTCAAAATCACAGGCTAAACCAGTTACAAGTTTCTATAGAAAATCAGCCAGCATTGATCTTAAAATTACAATAATAAAGTTTGAACATATCTGTATAACATGCAGAAGAAGAGAGATAGATAATGCAGTACAAGTTATGACTAACCATGTAGAATATCATGAAGGGATCCTTTAGGAGCATACTCGTAGGCAAGGGCACGGAAAGGACCATCAACACAATAGTTAACAAGCTCAACAACGTTTGCATGGTTTAGCCTTGATACGATGGAAACCTATACAAGATGGGAATCAGAAGTACTGAATAAAACATATTCCCTTTTACAGTCTTATCATAAAAGTTTACAACTGCAATTGAACCAAACCTGAGAAAGAAATTCCTGCTCTGGCTGATTACTGGAATCTAACTTTTTGATTACTACTGCACGCCCATTTTTCAAGGTGGCTTGATATACTTTCCCATATGCACCCTCACCAATGAAATATTTTGAGCCAAAATTATCTGTCAAAGACTTCAATTCATCTACTGTGATGGACGGGACAGCAATAGGTTGAAAATTTATAGTCCGAGGAGCAGTTACTGCTGTGTGTCTTCCATGATAACTGGGGTTCCCTGCATTGTATTAACAGAATTAAGGCCAAACGAAAGTGGAGCCAAAATGAAAACAGAGTTATGAAGTGCTAACAGAAGTATAAATATAAAATTAATACTACTACAATCCCTTAAACTAGAAGACTGAGTGGAGCACTAAATGTAGACTTAGGACAGGCCATTTTCCGAACATCTCAATTTAGAAGGTGATCACTTGAGAATGGCACAAAAAAATATATAAGAAACGCATGAAATGCCAATGACTGCAAGATCAAATTGTTGTTGGATAAGAATTTGTACAGATTGTAGACACAAAGCATGAACCTTGTGTTTCGAATCATGTCATTGACTTGTATGAAATTAAATGTAAGAATTAAGAATCATAAAACAGAAAATTTTAAAAGATGGAAAAAAGACTGGAAATGGTGGATTACCAGTAGGAGAGCTTTGCATGAAAGGTCCTCTGTCAGCAACTGTAACACTATCATCTCCTTTGCAGAAGCCAAAGCAACCCATGATCCTCTATTCTGGAGGTAAGTTTCAATATAACCGGTTAAGTCACTGAAAGAAGTATCAATAAGACTAAGCACACTTTCTCTGAGGATAAACAACACCAAATATAAAGAAAAGAAAAGAACCAATCAACCACCTATGGAAATGTGGTTAGGCTGTTATCTCATGCTAGTGTATATACAATGTCTTAAGTGGATCAGATACCAGCCATTTTTATTGCACATACTTCTAGAAGAATTTTGAGGTTCTCACACTGGAATCACCTTTTCGGCATTTCTGATAAACTCAACTTTTTATCAATGATCATTTGCTTTTTCGGACATGAACTTAATGACAACATTGATCGTTATAACATTGTTCAGAATTTCAAATGATGAGAATATGGAAAGCAATTCATAAATTGACATAGTATTTTTTTCATCTTTTTTCCCTTCTATCGTGTAAACTAAATAGTCATTTTAATTTGTCAAAAGAAACAAAGCACTAGGAACACAAACATAAATTGCATCATTATAAAACTATAGACAAGACAAGGAAACAGAATTTAGAGATGAACTAACAAGCCCTTTGTGAGTAACTTTGCAGCAACATGATAAAATAAAATGAAAGAGAAGAAAATTACTAAAGGGAATAATAAGAAAAGTAGCCTCTCTCGGCTTTAAGGTTTTTTCCCTTCACATGGACAATAAAGGGGACACACATTCCTATTAATCTGTTGTTGCATGACAGAACACCAAATTACATGCAATTAGTCAAAATGCAAACAGGAACACCGATAAAAGAATTAAAATTCAGGAAAAAAAAATCACTTACCATCCCCACAAATAAAAACCAGCAGCGGCACATTATATTATTCCCAATAAACAAATGTCGTGAAAGCAAATTTCACTTTCAAAAAACGATAAAAAAAAAAAATCACCAGAAAGGTTTACGGTTACATTCCTATTACTCTCAAACCTTGGAAAGGCGGAAAATATAAAATTTCTTATTTATATTATTTATATATAAACCCCGAAAAGGTAACACTGCCCAAACAAACAAACAAACATGCAGAACACCTTAAGCATGTCCCAGAAAATAAATAAATAAATAAATAAACAACTTCAAAGACAATTAGCCCTACAAAGTAATAAGCAAGCATAAAACCAAAGTGATTAAAGAGAATTCTGGGTTTTAAATAATAAAAAAAAAATATTACAGATGGACTTTGTAAAAAAAATAAAAAAATCACTCTTTTATGAAGAGACAGAGTTGAACCCAAAAATTAATTTTTTTTTAAAAAAAGCAAAAATTCCTAGTCTAGATATTCGTGCGTGTTGATGAGATGAGAAAAAAAGGGTAACAGACGAAACGGGTAAAGGAACAAAACAAAAACAGAGAAGAAGAATCGGTGCTATGAAAGGAAAAAAAAAAAACCACCTTTTAGATGAGTAGAAAGCGAAGACGGTGTGATTGCAGTGTTTGTGTTGTTTGGAGCACAAAATGGATGAAGAAGTTGAAATTTGAAGTGAAAGACAAAGAAGAAGAAGAAGAAGAAGAGGGGCTGAGGGGCGTTATGTTATGTGTCTGCGTAGAAGAACAGAACAGACCAACCTTGACTTCACCGAGACACCTCTTATGAACATCACCAAACGCTAGTTATTCACATTTATTACAACCGCTGCCTTTGCTTTTGCCTTTGCCAAGTCAACAAACTCAAAAGCCCGTTTCCAAAGCGCGTGTATTTTCTTCTCTTTTTTATCCTTTTTTTTTTTTCTTTTCTTTATTCACGATTCTCCATTCTCGATTGCAAATAGTCCAGTCAATGAAAGAACAAAGAACTTTAACAAAAATTTAATTTCTTCATTCAAATAAATAAATAATATAATAAGAATTTAAAAGACATTTATATTATTATTTAATTATAAACTATTATTTATGATAAATTTGTTTAATATATATGATTATTTTATGTATGCCTATTAATTAAAATCATAAAAAAGTACATTATTGTTCATTTTTTCTTAATCATTTTCTTTCCTCAAAAACAATTATAAGAAACACGTAATTTACATATTTAATTAATGTTCCAATTTGTAAATATAGTTGTTGCCTGTCTGTGTCTGCCACTGTCAATCGATACTACCCACAACCATGACATATCAATAATATAACTTTTGTAACTTGTATTCCGTTTTGATATAATTTAAAGAAAAATTAAACTCAAAGTTAGTCTCAAACTCAAACACAGGTTTTGAACTTTTGCTTTACCATTTTCATATTTATTTATAGTTTTATAATAAAGTAAGTGCATTCTGAACATTAATTTCAAGTTATGTATTGTTTAATTTTAACTTCTAAATTTGTTTATATATATGGGAGGGATCAGGCCTCATCAAAAGAGATTTTGGATCTTATAATTTGATTGTTTGGGAGAAGACAACTCTCACCATCTACTGCAAGAATAATTAGATTGTGACTTAATATCATCAGAGTACCATGAAAATTAATCAAATCAAATCAAACAAACAAAATAGGAAAATACATGAGCCACTGTCGGTAATGTTTCTACTTTCTTTCAACTTTATTCTATAATCTTTTCACATTAAAGCATGGTTATCGGTTGATTAATTATTCGTTTTAGATCATAAAAGTGTAAAAACAAGAGACAAATGTGCACACGAGAGACCCAAAAGCTGTAAGAACACACTGACCCAATCGGATCAAGGTAATACACATGCGAAACAACAAATCATAACTAAAAATTATCCAATAACAAAACAACCTCCGAAAATCACGTGAGGCGAGAAAGACGTATCCTCTATGCACGTACAAAATTAACACTACTCATAAGGGATGAATGATGAAACCTCAATATAAAGGGGCCAGAGACGATAACACAAATTAATGTCTTTACTCACCAATTTGATCACTTCTTCACTCCTTCTCAAAATGACTTTAAGTACCAAAGTTTACATTAAAAGAAGATAAAAAAAATGATTTTTTTTTTTTGTTGACATCAAGATTATCATCCAACCAAGAGTCGAGCGAGACTCATTACACTAATTATTATTTATTTATACATTATGATTTTATTATACATTTTTTAAAAATAAAATTACAATTCCTTACTCTAGTGACAAATACGAGCACTATGCTATCTTTATCCATTTTTTGCTGTATAGCATTTAAAATTAATTATCATAAAACTTAACAAATTTATTATTATTATTATTATTATTATTATTATTATATCAATTTGTAATTAAATTAAATAGTGAGTGTATGGACTATTTCATCATTTTTTTATTAAACATGAAATTATTGATGTTTTCTTATTTATCAATTTAAAGTTTTAAATAATTAGTTCACGAAAAAGTTGTTTAAAACAATTTTGCGTTAACTAAATGCTATACAGCAAAAATGGATAAAGATAGCATAGTGCTCGTATTGTTGCCATGCAACTTTTAGAAGCCTTTGGCTGGAATTGCATTTGTGACGCTGGATTTGGCTGGCTTTGGCTGGCTTATGATGTCACTTTTGTTAAAGATTCTATCTTGTTTTTCTCATTTTTTATTTGGGTTATTCACATAAAAAAAAAAATAGTACTGTTTTAATTACGAAATTTGTATATCACCTTTTATAAAGTTAAAGGTCAATTTCAGTCAGAATGGTTGAAATATCATTTTGATTTCGTCTTTTTATTTGTTTGGATACATGCGAATTGGAATCGCAAAATGCACATGCTAAAGAGTTACCCACGAAACATCCAGGAGATGTAACTACAGTAAAAGTCCTGTCAATAATCAAATGTATAGGTCAAGTCAACCAATTTGTGCGTGTTTCTGCTGGGAAAGTTCCAAATCATGGTTTTGGTATAAAAACAAATGTCTATGATAACTATTATCCAAATCATGTTTTTATGTGATTTACAGTTTCTTAAGTTAAATCTAAACATACTCATTCTTACTTAATGGACTTTCTGGTTAAGTGTAAATTCTTTACTGTTTGTAACGAAGTTATGTTAATGTTTATTTTTTAAAATGGTGGTCAAAAAAATTAATTATGTTTATGTACTTTATGAAAAAATGTAGTGAAAACTTAACTCTAATTTATCAGTATAACTTCTTTTGATAATTGAGAATAAAAGTTACAAGACAGAAAACTACAGCCTAACAAAGGAATTTAATTATGACTGAGTTTAGGAGGATAGGCTCATGTATAATATTCATATTGGTCGTGCATTAGATTATCGAAGTCCTTTTTTATTTTTGTCTCAATGGTGAGTAGGGATAGAAATGGGTTAGTTTGCTTATTAGAGTCTACCTATTTAAAGTCTCACTTATTTATTATAAAGGTTAGATTAAGATTTTTTGAAAAGTCTTGTTTAAATAAAAAGATCGGACTCAAACTTTAAAAAGAGTCTATTAAGTCTATCAGGTTGACTTATTTAATGTATATATATATATATATATATATTAAAACTTAAAAATAATATATTTATTTTTTTTTAAATATTTTTTCTTATTATGAAGATAGATGATCAATCACTTAAAAAAATCACCTTAAAAATCTCATAAATGATTAAGAGAAACATATCTATAACTTATAGGATCATATTTGATAATTTATAAGAAAAATATATCTATTATGTTATTTTTATTATTTATTTTTATTTAATCAGACTTTGTATATAGGCTTCCAGGGCAGGTTAGGCCTTTATGTAGGCCAGACTTAGGCCTTAATAACTTATTTTTAACAGGTAACAAGTCAGACTTAGGCTTAATGATAATGATGTGGGTCAGGCTCAGGCCTATCAAAGTCTGAGCCTCCCTAAATGTATTATGCATCTTCCATTTTTTGAAAAATCTCAACCTATCTCTTGTATCTTCTTCCTCTTCTTTCTCCACAGCCTAAGGCCTTTTCCATTCTTTTCTTCTTCCCACAACGCAAGTCTAGATCATCTTTCCAGATATTTTCTTCTTCTCCAACTCTTCTTCCCGCATTCATCAAAGATACAAAGTAAGTTCAATTCGACGCTACAGAAGTCTCTCTCCTCTCTACAAGTATGTTTTAACGCATCTACATTCATGTTGTGGATCTGTTTCTAGAACATGCATCCTATAAGGGTATAAATACTCTTACAGAATGATCCTTTTATAAGGATAATTGTTATAAAATACCTTTTTCATAAGAAAAAAAGTGTTATTTGAAATGACTACTCCAAAAGGTACAAATTGTACTTCCAAAAAGGTAATTTGGGATTGCTATCTTTGCTTCCAGAATTATCTTTCTATAAGTCAAAATATTACTTTTTGGAACAATCTTTCTGGAAATTGCAAAATACACTTCTGAAAAGACTACTCCAAATTGTAGTTTTTGCTTCCAAAATGGATTCTTCCTAAGCCCAATATTGATTTCCATAACTCCCTTTTCAGAATATAAAAAATACACTTCTGAAAAAGTTGTTCCAAATTTAAAAAGATGTCTTATGGAATGGTCTTTCTATAAGCAAAAATACTTCTAGAACAACTATTTCAGAAGCTATTTTATAGTTTATTAAATTTGATTAGAGAAACTATTTAATTACCTTCTCAGGAGGAGGAACGAGATTACGAGAATGAGGGAGCGAGACGGGGAGATGCTGTCACGGGTGGTCATTGTAGGGGGTTGTCGTTGAGGGAGGGAGATGGGTCGTGGGGGATGGCGCCAAAGGAGATGTTGTCGCGGGTGGTGGCCGTCGAAGAAGATGCCATCGCAGGAGGTGTTAGAATTGAGGGAAGGGAGAAGGAAGATGTTAGAGTTGAGAGATGGGAGGTGAATATTTCATTAAGAATATAATGATCTTTTGGCTAAATAACCGAAGCTGCAAGATTCAAGTCCCAAAATAGTTTTATCCTGTGTTCCTCTGTTAGCATTTTGGACTGACAAAGGTTTGTGGGCCATGAGGCTTATACAAATTGGGCCCTCCCAATGACTTGCGAGAACTTGGCCTGCAATATAACTAATCTTGCGCTGTTGTTTTCTGCACACTTATTTGGCTTCGGGAATCCGAAATGACCAATATAAAATTACATTCCATTTTGGAATAATTACAATTTTTTTTTTTACTTTCGGGGTCCAATTCAAAAGATTAAAAAAATAAATCATAAAAGATACAGAAATCAACTTGAAGTGTAGGAAATAATAATCCTAATTTTGGTTGGACCAGTTAGATTGATTGTGTGTGCCTAACAAAAAAAATGTATTTATTTTTTTACAGACATTTTCAGGTTAATATGTGTATTGTCAATCAAGACTCAAAGAATAATATCTCAATCAACTGATATCCATATAAAGAATTTATTTTTTCCAACAGATATTTTTTGGTATACATCAGAGAGATCAAATCTAACTTTTGACCACACACTTACAGGAATGAGGTTATTATGTATTACTAAGGGCCGTTTGTTTCAAATGGAAATTATTAAACACTGAAATTCCTTTACACGTTATCCAAGATCCTATGCAGTAAAGAAAACATCTCCTCTAACGTACGTTTAGAGCTAAGAAACTCTAAAACAAACAAAAAAGAGACCTATGGTTGTTTCTTCAAAACATGAAAGATATACATACCACTTCTCTTATTGATTCACGCGCCAAGAGAGTGCAGGTTTTTCATGTTTGCATTGTTGGCAAGGTCACTTTTGTTTTGGAGGTTGAGATTGAAAGAGATGTAATTCTCCGGTACATTGTAAAGATTTGAAAAATGGTACTCGCACAAATATGCAAAGATATTTTATGAAGTTTAAATAACGATTATTATTAGTTTGCATAATTCATAAAAGGAAAAAAAAAAAAAGGTTTAGGATCATTGTGCAAAGAATCTGTTATCTGTCCATGCATGAACCGTTGTTAGTGAGATTTACCTTTTCTCCGGTAAATAAGCAAATTGAAATGGAACATGTACTTGTTCTGATGGGAGAAAATATCCAATGAATATGGAAAAACCCTCCTAATTTGGAAAAGCCAGAATACTCTTTTAATTAGAAAGGTTCGACCACATATCTACATTATGTTCAGCAGACACATTTTCATTTTTTTTAATGAGGAATGAAATGGTGAAGAAAGACACAATAGGAAAATTTGATAAGAAAAAGTGTAAAGAAAATAACAAAAAAACGTTTTTTATTTAAATTGATAGAAATAAGAAAATAAAATAAAAACGTTTTTAAATCTAAAAATATATTTATTTTTAATTACTATACTATTTTCTTAATATAAAAAATATTTTTGTATGTTATATTTAAAATAAAAAAAACTCAATTGTATCTCTTCTCAATTCATGAAGGATAATTGGGTTTGGGTGTGACTCAGTTTGTTGTCTTTTTTCCCCTCTACCTCTACCCCACTCTTCGTGTACAATCTAAATGAGGGAAATTATGAAATTATGACTCACTTTTTTTCTGATCTCCTTTGTAATTAAATTTGTCTCCGTAATAAAGAGAAAGAGAGAATCTTGGTCCACATGCAGAGGAAAGAGGCAATGTCGTACACACCAAGCACATGATCGAGTTGCCAGTGATTTGGTCTCTGAGTCTCTGGGACCGCATTACGTACAATTAACGTAATGCAATTATATGCACACTCACACTCTTCTTTCTACTATCCAATTCTCAATTGCTTTCCTTTCTTTTGTTTTCTTCTAATCTGTATGAAATATTTGTTAGTTTTATTTATGATTAATTTATATTCAAAAATTTGATTCATTATTTTTTTATAAAATTATTCCTTTCCAAATTTTAATCATATTTTTTTATCCATAAAATTAGTGATAAATATTATTTATTTTTTAAAAAGGTATTTTAAAAACTAGTTGTTAATTATGTTCAGAATTTCCGTGAGAAAAAAATAAAAATAAAAACTAATTTTAATTTAAAATAAACTCAAATATAACTCGTATTCATCACTCAATAAGGATAATTATATTTTAAAATAAGCAGGGCAAGAAAGAATCATTTAAGTGTCTCTTAAATTAGAGGAACACAATTTACTTTTTTTTAATATAACTTATAACTTATATTTTTCTTAAAAAAATATATAACTTATATTTATATTGATTTGACATTATCATCGTATGATTCTTGATATATAATCTCTTACAAAATTTATGGAGAA
>PYAF01002407.1:3027001-3062001 GCA_007407185.1 Glycine tomentella
TAACAAAATATTTCACAAAAATTACAGTAAATTAAAAGACAATTTATTTATTGCTCCTTTTTTGTCCATTAAAATCAAAGACAAGTAATAGAGTATTTATAATAATTCACTCTTCTTGTTTAATCAGCTGAATTAAATTCTTTTAATTTATTTATTATTCATATATCATTAAATATATTATTATATATTTTTTAGGTATGTTCATAAATCGAGTTATTTAAATTTAACTAATTTCACTATCTAATCAAATCAAAATTTACAATTTAGATTGAGTTGAGTTTGTTCAATTTTATTAGCAAATCAAACTAACTCAATCATACACGAATTAGTTTGAATTGAATCAATAAAATCTAAATAAAAATAAATGTAAAAGTAGAATTTTTTTAATAATAATTTATTTTTGCTAACAGCTTTGACTTGCGATATAGATCACATTATCACAATAGTATGATACTAATCCAATGACCAAACATTCATATATAATGGAAAAATATATTTATTATAATTTATATTTAAAATAAAAATTAATTTTAATTCAATAAAATAATTTATTTATAATGCTTTATAGTTAGAAATTAATATATCTTTAAATATATATTTTATTGGTTTACATAATTTATTTTAATTCATGTTGTTTTACCATTATTAATGTTAGTATTATAGTAGTAGTCATAAAGAATGTAATTATTACTGTATTATTTTTTTACTGGTGTGAACAAATGAGATGTACTCAAGCGCATCACACAACACATACTAAGCAAAAGTAAGTAGTCTAAGAGTTTATTTAAATATAAGATTAAAAAGTGATTTTGAGAGTTTTTTTAATGAAAAAAATTCTATATTTTTAATAAAATAAATTCTCAAAAATACTTATAACTTAACATTCAACAAGCCCTACAAGTATCCATCAGAAGTGCATTGCGTTCTAATCAGTGAGCCACAAGAACAATTTAAATAGTTTACCATTCTGTTGTCAGGTTAGTGTTTCCAGCTGGGGCTTTAACTTGGAATACTTTATCCTCAACTGTGAGGAGGGACACATCAATGCTTCGCTTTCCAACACAATGGTGGCTTTTCTCTGAGACTCGTTGCAATAAGCAAGGGACCGTGACAACAACATTCTTCACGGGTGCTTCCAAATAAACCTCTGCAATCTCCCGCATCTTCACCACTCCACTTTATCAGTAGTAGCTTTTATCTCTCTTTCATTACATTATTATATGTCTAATCATATTTATTTGTTTTCTCTTCCTTACTCGTGTCTATCTATGAATGTTTACACTCGCATCACTGCTTAGTATTGGAAATTATAAATAATAATCAATTTGGAGCATTTTTAATATTATATCTTTACTAAAAATCTTGAGTTAAAGATCTACCTACTAAATTTCATAATAAAAAAGGTAAAAACATCTTCAACATAAAAAATAAATTCTTGTAATAATAATAAATTCACTATATGGATGAGTATGATTTGATTGTTTTAAAAAAATGTCAATTAATTATTTAATTATTGTAAACATATTAATATATGTTTTTAATAATAAGTCTTTCAATGCATGTTTTTGGTCTATACATATTTAAAAAATGTGAATAAAAGTTAATGGAAATAAAAAATAGATATTGTAAAAAGATAAGAAATTAAGAATATAATTTATTAAAAAAATTATATATATATATATATATCATGTTAAATTCATCAATAATGTGACAACTTATATAGTTATTAACTTAAATGTGACATTATTACTTAACATTTAACAATAAGTAAAATTGGATATGTAGATAAACTTGTCCATTGAAATGAGCTAAACGGGTTGACTCTGGTTTAAATGAAATCTATTTTAACAAGTTTGCAATGATATCTTTTAGCCAACTGACTAAACTGGTTGGCTCTGGTTTAAAAAAATAACAAAAAAAATGTAAAATTTAAAATTATCTCATTTTTCAAATTGAAATGAAATCTATATTTTAATGAGTCTAAAATTGCATCTTTTATTCCACGGATTAAACGGGTTGATTCTCGTTTGAAAAAAAAAATCAAACTTTTAAAATCTAAAATTTAACTCATTTTCTAAATAAAAAAGATTAAAATTACATATTAAAAAAAAATAGGAAGACAAATATTGTATTTTAACTTTAAAATAATTATCTAAAAAAATCAAATTAAAAAAGGTGACTAAAAAATCCTTTTAAAATACGTTTAATTGTGATTTGGAGGAGAAAATGGTGACTTGAACTAAGATGGGGATATGAGTCTGCCACACTTACACTCTTGTTCTATACCTATCTGTCAGTGGCTATGGCTTCCATATCTTTCTCTTTTTCTTCTTCCATCGTCCCCTCTCCAATTCCCCACGACAAATCCAACAAAATCCACACCCATCACCCTACTTTCCCTCTCATTCGCTTCGCCATTTCAGCTCCCGACGTCAAAAAGCGACACTGGAAAAAAGGCGAGTTTCCTGGTACTTCCCAACCTTCCTTCCCCAACGACACTAGGAGGAAGACCCCTCTTAAGAATCTCAAGAAGAAATTGGACAAAAAGAATGATGCCAAGGCATGGGTCAACACTGTCACCGAATCCTTATCCGAACGCATTGACAAGAAACACTGGCTTCAGGCCCTCGAGGTTCCTCTCCCTCACTTCACCCTTTTCAGTATATCTATATGAAACCAATTTGAGGATTTTGTTCTAGACTGTTTATTTCAATTTCGTGGTTTCATTACACCTTAAATTATATATGCACTCATTTTTGTACTTTCATTCAACCACAAACCCCCTTATGATAAGTTTGTTGACTTTAAAATAATGCTTAAAATGTAATTTGGTTTCTTATCTGAATGTTACATTTTAGTTTGGTATCCCAAGTTTAAAAAGTTTTAATTTTGCCTCTTAAAAGTGCTTCCGTTAGACCAAAATGGTCCTTTACGAATAATGTTAATTTTGCAATGTGTCACCAATTGCCCAATTTAGTATGGTAAATTGATGGGAATATCAACTTTTGGTTTAATAAACACAATTTAAGGGACCAAAATTAAATGTTTAAAACTTAGAGGACTAAACTAAAACGAAAAATTCAGATGAGGGACTAAAATTATATTTTAGCATATAATAATTATCTTTAAAGTCTTACTTAGAAAATCTGATTGGTTGACGGTCGAAGAACTTTTAGTGCATGTGTCTGTTGGTAAGAATCTACTTAAATGTACAGGTATTTGATATGCTTAGAGAGCAAACCTTTTACCAACCCAAAGAAGGGACTTACATGAAACTCATTGTGTTGCTTGGAAAATCTGGTCAACCCCACCGTGCCCATCAGCTTTTTACCACAATGATTGAAGAAGGTTTAGAACCTACTCCTGAACTGTACACAGCGTTGCTCGCTGCGTATTGCAGGAGCAACATGATTGATGAGGCGTTTTCAGTTCTTAATGAGATGAAGAAGCTCCCTCTTTGCCAGCCTGATGTTTTCACTTACAGTACCTTGATCAAAGTTTGTGTCGATGCTTTCAAATTTGATTTGGTTGAGTTGCTGTATGAAGAAATGGCTGAAAGGTCTATCATGCCAAACACAGTCACTCAGAACATTGTTTTGGGTGGTTATGGCAAGGCGGGCATGTTTGATCAGATGGAGAAAGTGCTGTCCAGCATGCTGGAGAGCACTACATGCAAGCCTGATGTTTGGACAATGAACACAATCATCAGTGTTTTTGGTAACATGGGTCAGATTGATATGATGGAAAAATGGTATGAAAAATTCCGTTATTTTGGGATAGAACCAGAGACGCGTACTTTTAATATTTTGATTGGTGCCTATGGGAAGAAAAGAATGTATGACAAAATGTCATCTGTTATGGAGTATATGCGTAAGTTGCAATTTCCGTGGACAACCTCTACTTATAACAATGTGATTGAGGCATTTGCAGATGCAGCTGATGCGAAGCACATGGAATGTACATTTGATCAGATGCGTGCTGAGGGTATGAAAGCAGATACCAAAACTTTCTGCTGCCTTATCAATGGTTATGCAAATGCTGGTCTCTTCCATAAAGTAATTAGCAGTGTTCGCTTGGCTGGAAAGCTCGAGATACCTGAGAATATCGCCTTTTATAATGCGGTCTTATCTGCATGTGCAAAGGCAGAGGATTTGATGGAAATGGAGAGAGTTTTCAAGCGTATGAAAGATAGCCAGTGTCAGCCAGATGACACAACATACACGATCATGATCGAGGCATATAGAAAAGAGGGTATGAATGACAAGATATACTTTTTGGAGCAGGAAAAGCAGACAACGATGACTGATGATAAAAAAGTTAGCCTGTTTGAGAATGAAATCTTTAGTTGAGTTGATTTATAGTTCAGACTGCTAATGCATCTGTATTCTATACCTCCATTTTCTGGGAGCGGCTGTTAATTTTTGTTTTGACATGGAGTGACCAGTTGCTGAGTTGTCCTATCAAGCTTCATTTTTCACAATGAATGACAGCTAGTCCTGCCTAACTTCTGTATGTTGTGAAGTTAAATTTATGTTTTAGCATCCATTTGATTCGCAGAAAAGAACTTAAAACATCTGCAGTTTTTGGTGTACAGATTTAATGAACTGATAGTAGAGTTTATGAGTTTTTTTTTTTTCAATTTTGAGCTCATGTTATATATTGAAGTGCTGCCTTTTTCATTCCTGCTGCTTACCAGCCTTGTCTGAAGGAGGCTGTTTGACGACAGGATTAGAAAGTGTTGCTAGAGCTCCAAACTATACATGGGCACATGCTTTTGTAATGTACTTAATTATAAGATATCTAGATTTCAGTATTATTATCGAGAGAAACTGAAATTAGTTGCATGGATGACAACCTTTGATCTGTCTAAATCACATGAGCGGTCAAGTTTATTTAAGCTAGGTTTGATCTATCATGAGCGATCAAGTTTATTTAAGCAAGGGTGTTCATTGAATTTTGAAGGTCAAGAGTAAGAGCGGTGTTGTGGAAATACTGAACTTTCAACTTCAGATAATTTGTACACCCTAGCTTTTTTTATCTAATTCTGATAATTTGTAACAAATTCTGTATAACTTCAGTAAGATAACTTCAGATAATTTGTAACGTATCTTTTTATCTTTCGCCCTGTTTCAACAATATCATACAAGGAACAAGCGGTGGCCGTGAACTATAACTACACTAATTATGATTTCATAAGAGATGTTCACCTAGAAAGTCAGTTTGCATATAACTACACTCGATCTACTTGTATTCAACTTTCACTCAACTTTGCCAAATAATGATAAATCTTCAAACTAAGTAGGGTGTGCCAGGCCCAAGCTATAGTGCAACGCATGGTCGACACTGGAGAGTCCCAATAGCAAGCTGCTGTGCTGGCCTCTCCCCTTTAAAAGTGTAATTTAATATCTTGTGAACCAATGGTCCACATATCTGATGTTAAACTGATAAGAACAGATACAACACTTTATCTCAGCCAAAAGGCCGAGAAAGGTATGATTTGGAAAGGGTCCAGAGTTCTTTTTTATAATAAAACATCAGGTCATTGTTTTCTCTTCTCAGCAATGTGAGACTTCATCACTAGTATTTCTGCAACATCCACCAAATAGCCTTTCTCTTCTATTCAGGTTTTGTTCTTGTTCTCACGTTGGATCACGGATTCATGACCCAGTTAACACGCGAGTAATCTGAAGCTACCTTCCTCAGCTCTCCAAGTCTTAAAGAAAAAGATTCCATTCAAATTCGCTGCATTGATGCACACATGAAGGGTCATGACAATTTGTTTACCTCAAACTTTCAACAGTAGCAAATTTGACAACAAAATCAAATACATTGATATCAAGCATGCTGTTTTTGGACTTGATACAAATCATTTTCGCCACACCATGATAATCAATTTTACAGTTTCTAAATGAAACATTTGTAGAAATAAAGCAACCACAAGCTAGCTAACATGAAATTAAATTTTGCACGGACAAATTCTTTTCAACTAATACACCATTTTTAATTAAATTTTGCGCTAACAAATTCTTTTCAGCTAATACAACCACAAGCTATCATTTAAACATTTGTAACTTTCTCACTATGGTAGAACGGGGATTCGATCTCCCTTTCTTCCTCAACAAGACATGCAACACATCATAAGTGTCAGGAACATAAAAAAACATTAACGGATTCCAACCTCTCATCCACTGTTATGCATTAAGTAGCTACTATGTCTGATAGGTAGTCTCAATGGATACTCTTCTAGTGTATAAAACGGAGATGTATAATGTAACCAAGTGAAAATCCAAATAAAGACCAAGTGTGATTTGACTTCTCTTTTAATGAGAAATCTCGTGCCCCACATAGCACTTCTTTATTTTTTTTCTTGGTCCAGTGCCCCCCACATTAGATAGCACCTAAGCCTAATATCACTAATAAAATTTGGCTAGTATTCTTAGGTAATATGTTCAGCTTAATTATTACCATGAGTCACGAGTTCAATGTCGTGCGAAATCCATTACCTTACATAATATGTATGTATTCCTTCAAGAACCAAGGGCAAAGGTACCAGTATATAATATAAATATTCTACCTTAGACTTCCCTAACAAGACACTGGAATTTTATTATTAAACACCTTGATATTCCACAAAATGCCCCCTATTCACACTGGAGAGAATAGAAGAGAGCTAGACAGAGTTTAGAACCCAGATCTTTTGTTGTACATGAACAACAGGCTAGAAGCTTGTTGCTTCACAAAATGAAGTAGAAAAGGAATGAACCATGCCACTTTGATATATCCTTGCGTGCTCTTATTAAATTCTGACCAAGTATACCTTCTTGTTTCTTACTAAAATATTTTCAATCATGTCTCAGCATGGACTTTGGTGATTAATTAATGTATCAGTGAAAACTCAGTTACAATAATAGTATAAAAAAGATTTGTTGTTGTATTTCTTTTCATTAGATACCTTAACTGCATGTTCAATTCCCCATTCACATGACATAATGCATTGCATCATCAAAGGCCACTATCAAGCTTATAAACACAGCATGGAAGTTTCTATATAATGTTCAGAAGTGGATCAAAACATCATGCATTCCACACATATCTGAGTTTTAATCCCCTTAGTGTTGTGTTGAGATGGCACAGCTGGCAGGTGCCGATGAGATAGAGTCTCTGAGAATTGAGTTGGCAGAGATAGGAAGGAGCATAAGGTCCTCATTTAGAAGCCATACCTCGAGTTTCCGGAGCGTTTCAAGCATCAATCCTGTGCAACAAGAAGTTGATAACAACGCGGGAGAAGCGTTACAATGGGCTGAAATCCAGAGGCTACCCACCTTTGAGAGAATTACTTCAGCTTTGTTTGATGTTTATGATGGCATGGAAACAGGTGAGAAAGTTGAAGGGAAACAAGTTGTTGATGTCAGCAAGCTTGGAGCTCACGAACGGCACATGTTCATAGAGAAGCTTATTAAACACATTGAGAATGATAATCTTCGATTGCTGCAGAAATTCAGGAAAAGAATTGACAAGTAACCATTTCTCTTAGATTCATTACTCTTTCTCTTTCCCTTTGTAGCTCGTGTTGCTTGGAGATGTTTCACCAAGTTTTATTAAATTATTAACCACGTTAGAAGTCAACCAAATTATTATTTATCACACTTCGTCTAATGGAAAAAGTTACAATATAAGTCTAGCTCAAATGTGTCATGTAAAAGGATAAAATAAAAAGTTAAATATATAACGGGACAGAAAAAACACATTTTCATCTAGTTAAGTATTTGGCGTGTAAGTTTCATGTGTTAATAGATGAAATTTAGTGTCATAATATATGGTGGAATATATGGTGGAGTGGTCTTCACTAAACCTCTAAATACCCAGTAGAGTGATAATTTATCTTGTAAAAATTTGAATATGGTTAATAAACTTTTGTTCATTATTTTGCTCTGTAGAGTTGGTATTAATTTGCCCACGGTGGAAGTGAGGTACCAAAATCTGTGTGTGGAAGCTGAGTGTAAGATAGTCCAAGGCAAGCCCATACCTACACTGTGGAATACCCTAAAAGAATGGATCTTTGTAAGTAACTTCCTTTATGTTTTACTATGAATAACTTTTCTTAAAATTATCAATATTTAGATATACTTCTTTTTCTTTTCTTTTTTGTTTATTACTTTGCTTCTCTTATTTTCTTGAAAGGACACCACCAAATTGTCAGTTCTGAAATCTCAAAATTCCAAGATAAGCATCATCAAAAGTGCCAATGGAATTATTAAGCCTGGAAGGTATGCTATACTAAGTTTAACAGTGTTATTGTACCGCAACTATTTACTGTTGCCTCATTTGGAATTTGGAATATTTATTGACTGTATTATGATGTTAGCTTATATTCAGAATGGTGTAAAGATTGGAATGTAACAATTCATGTATAATGATTTTTTTGCTGTGCTTTTATTCCGTTGCAGGATTACCTTATTGCTTGGCCCACCAGCAAGTGGTAAAACAACATTATTGTTGGCGTTGGCAGGAAAACTTAGCCATTCTCTCAAGGTTCACAATCTCGCTATTCTTTTGTAGTAAATTTACAAATTCCTGACTTAAAAGGATGCCGGATGCTACTGTAATTTCTAACATCGTAACATAAAAAATAGACCAACTTTCTCTAAATATATAGGAAAATAGATACTTAAGAGAAGTAGATTTAATGCGCATCTACTCAAGCTATTTTCTGTTCAGAACAAGCAGCAAACTAAGCCAGCCCTGTAATAAGATCATTATAAACAATTTTAATTGTTATGTATGCAAAAGCGATGATTGAACTAAAGAGTAAATGCAATTCAATTACAAAAGCTTAACTGAGTAGTAGGGTGTGCCAGGCCCAGGCTATAGTGCAACGCATGGGCGACACTTGAGAGACCCAATAGCAAGCTACTGTGTTGGCCTCTCCCCTTTAAAAAAGTAATTTAATATCGTGTGAACCAATGGTCCACATATCAGATATTAAACTGATAAGAACAGATACTACACTTGATCTTAGCCAAAAGGCCGAGAAAGGTATGAGTCTTATCGCTGCAAAAAGTCTTTTTTATAATAAGCCCTGGAGTGATTGTCATCTCTTCTAGACGATATGGGGCTTAGAGATGGAGAATTCAATGGGGGCTTAGTCATGGATGGAGTCTTCGACAATGGGCACAAATGTTTCAATCTAGATTCTGTATAACACTGATAATTCAAAAAATGAGTGAATTAAAAAGGAAACAACAACTTGATGATTGAGAGTGGACATTCTTTCTCTGCGGGAAAGAGAGAAACCATAGTTCCACTTCTCAAAAATTGAGTTAAACCGTCAAAATTTCCAATGAGAAAACCGTGGGCATATATATTCAATGCTCATTGCTCATTACTATTAGTTATTTTTATTTTGACTTCTTGCCAAATCCAATATTAAACTAAAGATGAAACCATCCCAAGTTCCCAAGAAGCCTACCCCCGTCCCTTGTATTCATAATGAAATTATATATGCATGAGACAGAATAAACTCAATATTTGTATTTAATTTATAATACATTTCAAAAATTGACTACTGCTTCAAGTTAGAAAGAGTTTTTCCCTATATTGCTTTTTGATAGGTTCAAGGGGAAATTTCTTACAACGGACACATGCTAGAAGAATTCATTCCTCAGAAGTCCTCAGCATATGTAAGCCAATATGATCTGCATATTCCAGAGATGACAGTGAGGGAAACACTTGATTTCTCAGCACGCTGTCAAGGCGTAGGAAGCCGATCCAGTAGGTATACTTAAAGTTAAAAATTAAATAAATTTCATAAATTGGCTTTAGAGATGAGTGATGAATTTTGCTCCATGTATGAAAGAACTCCTGATGGAAGTCATTAGAAAGGAGAAAGAGGGAGGAATAGTCCCAGACCCTGATTTAGATGCATATATGAAGGTACTGTCCTGCACATCTTTGCTTTATCCACCTCCAAGTTTTATTCAATTTTCTCTATGCTTCAACAAAAAATATCCCGATAATAACGAATAAAGCTTAACTGTTTTCATTTGTTTAATATAAATAAATAAATGCAGCTTATCCTGTTTCTTCACTTGATAAAATATAATAATTGTTAGAAAATATTTTCCAAAGTAATAAATTATTCCTGCTATATTTTAGCAAAAGAACATTTGTTGGTCACGCAAACATAACAGAAATGATGGACTCCTTAGTAATATCAGCATTTTCATCTAACTAAACTTTAATACACCAAATTCTATAATAAAAAATTATTAAAATGAGAAACATCTTGTTGGAAATCTACTTTAATTGCAGTCACTCCTAAGTTCTAACCAGCCTTAATTGTGACCTCTTGGGGACTGCCTTAACTGCAGCCTCAAGGGTGGTATTTAACTCAACACTACAAAACTAACTTACAAAGATTGGAAATTTAGTTTTGTAATGTTGAGTTAAGCCCTAAGTCCACATTTTAAAACTTGTCAAGCTTTAGTTTTGAGAAAGTTATGATTGTTTTCTTGACCCAATTTCACTCTTTTAAACCTGAATTCCAGTATGATAGGTGTCTGTTGTTTTCAGAAAAACTTGCAATAGTTATTTTTTGTTTATAATGTCCCTAGGATAACTGGTGCATGACTTTGTAATTCAATTTAGTCCTTCAAAAGCCGTTGTGCAAACTTGTTGTCCCGAGTCTTGATGACTTACTTCAAAAGCAATGTTCTTTTGTACAGGCAACATCAATTAACGGACTCAAGAGTAGCCTTCAGACCGACTATATTTTAAAGGTAGTCTACTCATTTTCTCCATGAAGATACAGTATCACTGGCTTGTAAATCATTTTCTCCACTACATATTTGTTCAATTATTGTTTATTGACTATTACAATGACATGCAGATACTTGGTCTTGATATATGTGCTGATACATTAGTTGGAGATCCTATAAGAAGAGGTATATCTGGTGGTCAAAAGAAAAGGTTAACAACAGGTATTACTGCTATATACTGCAAAATAATAGCTTATCAAACCTATACACCTTTAGAGAATTAGTTGATATATGAAGTTATCATGCTTCTGATTCTGGAATATTGTACAGGAGAGATGATTGTTGGACCAACAAAAGCACTCTTTATGGATGAAATATCCAATGGTTTAGACAGCTCCACTACTTTCCAGATTATCTCTTGTCTTCAGCATCTGGCACATATCACAGATGCCACTGCATTAATTTCACTCCTTCAGCCAGCACCAGAGACCTTTGATCTCTTTGATGATGTTATTTTAATGGCTGAAGGGAAAATTGTGTACCATGGACCGCGTGATTATATACTTGAGTTCTTTGAGGACTGTGGGTTTAAATGCCCACAAAGAAAAGGCACTGCTGACTTTCTTCAAGAAGTATGTTAAGCCCAATTGTGTATCTTCATTTCTAACATGATCTTATATACATTTTGACCATATGAAATGCTTGTAAAATCCAGGTTATCTCTAAGAAAGATCAAGCACAGTATTGGAATAGCACAGAAAAACCTTACAGTTATGTATCAATTGACCAGTTCATTGAGAAATTTAAGGATTGCCCTTTTGGTCTAAAGCTGAAGGAGGAGCTTTCGAAGCCATTTGATAAGTCTCAGAGCCACAAGAATGCCCTTGCATTTAAAAAATACTCATTAACAAAATGGGAATTATTTAAGGCTGGCATGATGAGGGAAATTCTTCTAATGAAAAGAAACTCTTTTGTTTATGTATTCAAGTCAACACAGGTATTTTGTCTTCCTTTCTTTCTTACTTTCATGACTTCATGCCATGATAACTATACCAAACTTCTCAAAGTTTCTTCTAACTTGTATTTTTTTATCAATGCAGCTTGTCATTGTTGCATTTGTAGCAATGACTGTTTTCATTCGAACACGAATGACTGTTGATGTGCTCCATGGGAATTATTTTATGGGTTCATTGTTTTATTCACTCATCATACTTCTCGTTGATGGATTTCCAGAACTATCTATGACTGTATCAAGACTTGCAGTAATTTACAAGCAAAAAGAGTTGTGTTTTTTTCCTGCCTGGGCTTATACAATTCCATCTGCTGTTTTAAAGATTCCACTTTCATTGTTGGAATCTTTCATTTGGACAACACTTTCTTATTATGTCATTGGTTACAGCCCCGAGATTGGCAGGTTAGTCTTTGATGGAATGCTAACTTTGTTCCCAGATTTTTCACTTCTGTCTTGTTAGATATGCGAGTAAATTTACATACAAAACACTTGATACTCATTAGTCATTAGGTACAAGAAAGTCCTACATTTAAAATTGCCATTGTCTCTAGAATTTAACACAATATGATTTGTTTACAAAGATGCTAAAGGCTTCTTTTTATTCTTGGTTACAAGAAGACTCCATGGAGAATCTATGGGATATAGTTTATTTGTGTTGTTTCTTTACTATAAAAACTCTGTTTTGGGATTTCTGGCATATTAACTAATTTTTTCATCAGGTTCTTTCGCCAGTTCCTTCTCTTATTTGTCATACACGTGACTTCGGTATCCATGTTTCGATTCATTGCCTCAATTTGCCAAACTGTGGTTGCCTCTGTGACAACTGGTACTGTGACCATACTAGTTGTTTTACTATTTGGTGGCTTCATCATTCCAAAACGTAAGAATCCAGAACTGATTTACTTTTAACAGAGAATTTTGGTCAGAAGATAAAGATTAGTTGCTTTTCCATTGCAGCATACATGCCATCTTGGTTGCAGTGGGGATTTTGGGTTTCTCCTTTGACATATGGAGAGATAGGCTTAACTGTGAATGAATTTCTTGCTCCTAGGTGGGAAAAGGTAATCATGTATAACTCTTAATTTTTGTGCTTCAAAGAACATACATTGCATGCAACTAAAAGTGGTGACATAGCTACTCTTTCCCTTTTTGTGTATGATATAAGTTGACCAGTTAGCTTCATTTTGTCAGAATAATTCAAAGGCTCAAATTAAAACACCTTTCCCTCTTTTACTTTTGCGAAGTTTTGTCATTTAACTGAGTACTCAAATATATGAAGCCATACAAAAAACTGTCAATAAAGTTATATGTTATGTAGTTTTGGCAACTCAGTTCAATAATAAAACTCCTCATCTTTATCACTTCTAGAAAATGTGACTCATCTAATCACTTTGGTTTATTTGTTCTTATTGAAGATGTCTGGAAACAGAACATTGGGCCAGCAAGTACTTGAAAGCCGGGGACTAAACTTTGACGGCTACTTTTATTGGATATCAATTGCTGCCTTAATTGGGTTCACAGTGCTGTTTAATGTAGGTTTTACCTTGATCTTGACTTTCTTGAATTGTAAGTTCATCTATCATTGTTTACTTGGGCATGTTAAGTGATGAATAATAATGCTTTTAGACCTATATGTTAACCTTCTCTTTGGCATTCTTCCATCAGCTCCTGCAAGATCTCGAACTCTTATATCTTCTGAGAAGCACTCAGAGTTACAAGGACAGCAAGAAAGCAATGGTAGCGTTGGTGCTGACAAGAAACATGTTGGTTCTATGGTTGGAAGTACTGTACAAACTAGAAAAGGTGAGCAACTGTCTTATTCAAGTGTGATTTTTTGGTTCAGCTAAACATGTAATCTACCAATGACATTATCTTTTATATTATGATTTACTATTAATTGTAAATCTTGAATATATATATATATATATATACATGCACAAGTTCTTCTGTTAAAACAGTGGTTATTCTTCTTTTCTTTCTCTCTATTTTTCCCAGGAGGATTGATTCTACCATTCCAGCCACTAGCAGTAGCATTTCATGATGTCCAGTACTATGTTGATACCCCTTTGGTAACTTATATGATTTAAACTATTGCTAGTTCTTATGTATGAGGTTACATCCATGGACATGGTTGGGTAATTATATGCTATTGAATGCAGGAAATGAGAAATAGAGGTTTTACTGAGAAAAGGCTTCAGCTTCTTTCTGATATCACAGGTTCACTCAGACCTGGCATACTAACAGCATTGATGGGAATCAGTGGAGCAGGGAAAACAACTTTGATGGATGTCCTGTGTGGAAGAAAAACTGGTGGTATTATAGAAGGAGAGATTAGAATCGGTGGCTACCCGAAGGTTCAGGAAACATTTGCTAGAGTATCAGGTTACTGTGAACAAAATGACATACATTCCCCAAATATAACAGTAGAAGAATCAGTGATGTTTTCTGCTTGGCTTCGGCTTCCTTCTCAAATTGATGCAAAAACTAAAGCTGTATGATTCTCTTCCCAATGCCGCATTGCTATTTTCAATTTTTGAGATTGTTCGCTGTGATTCATTTCTTCTTATGGCTTCCATCATTTTTCAGGAATTTGTAAATGAAGTCATTCATACTATTGAGCTTGATGGGATCAAAGATTCTTTAGTAGGCATGCCAAATATTAGTGGTTTATCGACTGAACAAAGAAAACGGCTGACCATAGCCGTTGAGCTTGTTGCTAATCCTTCAATCATATTTATGGATGAACCGACTACAGGTCTAGATGCAAGGGCAGCTGCAGTTGTAATGAGAGCAGTGAAAAATGTTGTTGGAACTGGAAGAACTGTTGCATGCACCATTCACCAGCCAAGTATTGATATATTTGAGGCATTTGATGAGGTAAACTACAATCCCTTAATGTAGATTTTGCATATATAATGAACCAAGAGGTTATGAAAGTCCCTTTGAGCCCATTTATTGAATTTCTCAAGCTCACACCACTTGCAGTTTACAGGTCAAATAAAATGTATTCTTTTCCAGGAAAATGTTTGATAGTTACAAAATCATGTTACTATGCAACATCCTTAAAATGTATCCTTAGTACTTCTTTAATATTATCTACATCCTTAATTAGATAAAGAACCTAACATCAATTTGGGAGACATAAATCATAATTTTGTGGCATTAAAAATTTCAGTTCCTTAATGATGTATCTCAATTACCTACAAATGCTTATTTAATAAAGAAAGAATGGGATTTAGTAGAGCCACTTCTAATATCCATGAAGCTATGGCTTTCTTTCAGCATACATTTATTATGCAATAAACACTGAAAATGTGTTATGCTTGAAGAGAAAGTCATTAGCATTTAGAATGTTTATCTTATTGTTCAAACTCTTAAAGGGTTGGTACAGTACAAATTCATAATTATACTAATTATGGTTCTTGTCTTGTAATCCTTTAAGCTTATTCTCATGAAAGCTGGAGGACGCTTAACCTACGCTGGCCCACTTGGGAAGCACTCAAGTAGGGTCATTGAATACTTTGAGGTCAGTTTTCTTATAAGTTTATCATACCCAACTTTTTTTTCGTCACAAATGTTAGTTTTGGTACTACTCTTCAGGAAAAAATGAGTGATTGCAAAGTCTTGGTTTACATTCTTGCAAATTTTGTTATATAGAGTATACCAGGAGTGCCAAAGATTAAAGACAACTATAATCCATCAACATGGATGCTAGAAGTTACTTCAAGATCTGCAGAAGCTGAACTCGGAATAGACTTCGCCCAAATTTATAGGGAGTCAACCTTATATGTGTAAGTAATCACAGAGAATTTTATTTATGTGCCACTGCTTGAAAAAATTATTAGATTATAGTTTGTTGTTCAAACTAAATCTAGGTAGTAGTATATAGTATATATAACCAGCACGAACAGATTGATGAATTAATATTTTATGAGTTTATACAAAAATTTGAGACATAAATCTTGGTGACTACTAATTTCCTCCCGTTTTTTGTCCTGTATAATATCTCTATTAAGCCCAAACTCGGTAAAAATAATGCAAGCAAACGATATTCAGTTATCATGCTAGAATAAAACAATCCAAGAGAACTCTTCTTCACTAGGTACTTATTCCCTTGATAAACTTAGGGGCTAGGGTATTCAATTAGGATAATTGCTCCTTTAGGATAATTGCTCCTTTAGGATAATTGCTCCTTCGACTCTTTCAATAAAGGAAATTCAATATCACATAACAATAAAAAAATCTCTTAATTGTTTATATTTAAAAGGTCATTTATAGACCAACATCCAATCACCCTAATGACTTATTCTTGTTTTATGCTAGAATAAGATAACCCAAGATACAATAAAATTTCCGGTCAATAAACAATCTGAATTGAAAACATAAATGTGAATTTAAAATCCTAAATAAATAAGAAAACTAATAGCTCAATCTACATAACCATGTATGTCCAATATAATATAAATTCTGACAAATGATGATCCTAGGAATTTAAAAATTGCCTTTTAGTGGAGTATTCATAATATATATGATCTTACATGGTATTTATTTACTCTTGTGAGTGCAGACAGAACAAAGAGCTAGTTGAGCAATTAAGTTCACCACCTCCAAACTCCAGAGATTTATATTTTCCATCTCATTTTCCACAAAATGGTTGGGAACAGCTTAAAGCATGCTTGTGGAAACAACATTTGTCCTATTGGAGAAGTCCTTCATACAACTTGATGCGCATCATTTTTGTGGCTGTCTCATCTCTTCTGTTTGGGATACTGTTCTGGAAGCAAGGAAAGAAAATGTTAGTGATCATAATTTTATTCTACTTATGTCTCCATTAACAAAAAAAAAATGTTCACAATAATTTTTTCCTAATGTGTCATATGAGTTTCAGATTGTAAAACTAAAGCTGCATTATACTAATCATTTAAGAAAAATAGATTGTTTTGTTCATAATATGTCAAATGAGTTTCACGTTGTAAAACTAAAGCTGGAATCATTTAAGAAAAACAGATTGTTACTCTTAACATGATTTGTATTTCCTCTTAAAGAATGATTTGTTTTTATTTATTGAAAAATCTTGTGCAAAAGGGGCTGATTATTTTTTAGTAAATAACAATGAACACCCAGTTTGCTTTTATTATACTGGACATCTCTATTTTTTTTAACCCTAAAAAAAACATTTTAATTGTTGATTTTTTGTTTTACTAGTCACCCTTTGATATTTTTATTAGTGAAAAATGTTAGTTTGAGACTGTCACATGAGGAACACATAATTTTTAATGAATTTTTTTTCCTAAAATGTATTTATTTATTTCTTTTAACTTTGCAATCGCTCCAAGTTAAAATGGCTACCAAGAAGTGTATGTGTGTAAAATGGTTCACATTAAAATTCAACAAGTTGAATCAAGATTTAAAGTTCAATTAAGTAAATTCAAAAAATTACATGTAATTAAATATTAAAATGGTTGTTGACAAAATTCTTCATGTCATTATTTAAACATCATTTTCTTTTGTTTTTGTTTTTCTTTCAAAAATGAATGTTTTTTTCTTTTATTAAATTTACTAAGCAAAAGTTTCACAAAGTTAACAGATGAGGTTAAAAATAATGGAAAAGAAAAAAGAAGGGTGATGAATATAATAAAAGTAATTAACTCTATTTTTCTTATTTCACAGAAATAGCCAACAAGACGTGTTCAATGTATTTGGTGCAATGTACGCTGCTGCACTATTCTTTGGGATAAATAACTGCTCAACAGTTTTACCATATGTGGCAACAGAGCGCACTGTTCTGTACCGTGAAAGATTTGCTGGAATGTACTCTCCTTGGGCCTATTCTTTTGCACAGGTTTAGTTCTCTTCAAATTATGAATTCACCATTCATTTCCAAATATTTTAATTCATCAAGAAAATGTAGTCCATTTTTTCTCCTAGCTAAATAATACTATTTCCAGTCTTGTATATATAACTTGTTCTTATATATAGAACGGCAGTATTATATTTTCACTGTAATTGGAGCACATTAAGTTTTGCATTAATTTACTCAAGGATTCTATTGCTTATGTTTTCAGGTGACTCTTCCAATAATTTTAGGGTAACTTGGATTTATTTCTTTTGTAGGTGCTAATTGAGGTTCCCTATATATTCATTCAAGCTGTTGAATATGTGCTAATCACATATCCTATGTTGGGCTATGATTGGTCTGCTTATAAAATATTTTGGTCATTCTTCAGCATGTTCTGCAATATCTTATACTATAACTACCTAGGGATGCTCATTGTTTCATTGACGCCAAATGTTCAATTGGCTGCTATCGTGGCTTCATCTTCCTACACGATGCTTAACTTATTTTCTGGGTACTTTGTACCACGACTTGTAAGTTTCATAAAATTCCATTTTTATTCTGTTATATTTGCATTCATGGAAAATACACATTTTTTTGGTTTAGCTAGCAAATGACTTAGAGTACTTGTTAAGAAAATTTAATATGTATAAATGGCTTCAAATTTATCATGAAATATACATACAGTCAGTGTTGGTCTCTATGGTAATTTTCATAAGACAATGGCTGTAAAGACCTGGGTTTGAGTCTGATAGACAAAAATTAATCATCAAATATTCAATTTTTTAAATTTTCTTAGGGTGGAGAAGAACAATTGGATTGATTATAGGTCAATAACTGTTTAGCACCTAAGCCTAAGTATCGCATCACTACTTTTTTTTTTGTTGACATGGTACCATAAAACCTGTTCTAATTATGATCGTTTGCATTTTTTTTCTTCCTTTCTTATATTGCTTGAACGTAACAATAAAGGATGATGGTTTTCTCATTGCAGCGAATTCCCAAGTGGTGGATTTGGATGTATTATTTATGCCCCATGTCTTGGGCACTGAATGGGATGCTTACTTCGCACTATGGAGATGTAAACAAAGAAATATCAGCCTTTGAAGAAAAGAAAACAATTGCCAAATTTTTGGAGGATTATTATGGGTTTCACCATGATTTTCTTGGTGTAGTCGGTGTAGTTCTCATTGTCATCCCCATTGTAATTGCCATTCTATTTGCTTATTGCATTGGAAACCTCAATTTCCAGAAGAGATAAAATGATGTAACTTGCAAAGGTATCATTGTGAATCATTCGATGAAATAAAACAATTTCTTGTAAATTTTAGTCTACAAGAGAATCTTGTGCAAAATGCGTGCATGCATCACAGTTTACTCCAACCATAAAAAGGAGGAGAAAGAAACGTCTACATTCACTGTTGCTTTCAGCACTTCTCCAGTTGTTTTTTTTTAACTTTTTTTGGAATGTTTTTTTTACCTTTTGATCATTCCCAAAGTCAAAAAGAGAGTACATTCTGAATTTAATTTTACTTTTTGCCTTAGTCATTCCAAAAGACAAAAGAGAGTGCAAAAAGCAATTAGAAAATGCAAGGAAGCAATAGTCCAACAAGCATGAACACACCTAGCGATTTTCTTCTGCACCTAGCATATTTCTTCAAACATCCAGCACTCACTGAAAAGAAAAATTTGAAAATACTCTTACATATATCTGATACGAATTCACATTTCACATTCCGTATTATCATATCAGACACTTTAACCAAATTAAAAAATAATTAATATCATTATATATAACATTAAAATTTTTAAAATGTATATACACATATAAATTTATATAATAAATTTTGTAATAGTTAATTTTGATCTAATAATATATTATTTTATATATATATATATATTGATTAAATTTATGATTTTATTTAAAATTTATATATCTAAAAAAATATATTATTAGATCAAAATTAATTATTATAAAATTTATTATATAAATTTATATATTTGTTAAATATATACAAGAAATTTTAATATTTTATATATAAATATAATAATTATTTTTTAATATAATTCATCTATTTAATTTAAGTAGTTAACAAGAAGTTAAAAGTTCTCAGACTTAAAAAAAAAAATCCAGAAAAATGAGAAAGAGAGAAGGGTGGAGCGGATCTGAGAGATATATATAAAAAAATAAAAAAATAAAATATAAAAAAGTGAAGAGTGGCAGCATATCTCAAGTCTGAAAAAAAAAATCTAGAAAGAGGTAGAAGAGCGACAGCAGCGCAAGGTGGTTGCGGGTGTGGTGATAGTGGAAGTTGTCACTGGCGTGAAAGAGTAAGATGAATAAAAGTTGAGAGTCCCGATACAAAAAATTAAAACATTTTTTTCTTATGAAATGAGTCTGATCACAAAACCACCGACACTAACAAAGTTGGAGACTTGGAGTACACCTGGATTTTCAAATTAATTGTTATTATTTTGTAAAGAGAGATAGAGAGATCTTCCTAATATATGTAGCCACATATTTCTATATTTCTATACATGAAAATTGAAGCCACTGTAACGCAGAAGAACCAAACTGTGTCTTTGTCAGTGTCTATCTTATCTCTTTTGGTAATTCATTTTCTTTATGAAATAGGCAAACAGAGAAGCATAAACAATTGGGTACACAATGAGCACCACAGCCACAAGGCTTAATCTGTCATGCCGGAAGCCATAGTAATCTCTTAAAAAGGAACCAACTGATTTTCGTTCCCCAAATACGAGTACCTCCTTCTCTATGTCTCCATATTGTGAAGTTAGAAGGCCATTCAAGGACCAAGCAGTAGGACAAATCCAGTAGCACCAAACCCACCATTTAGGAATTTTCTGCATAAAAAAAAACATAGTTGCTATGTCAGGCTTTAAAGCATCTTATCCTTATTTTCCAAATTAGTGTTGTTTCTGTCTGCAGCATGCTATAAAGAAAAATTCAAGTAATGATTATCCATGATAGTTGTTTGATTATGAATTTGATGTTGATAGACTGTATGATCTTTTCAACGATGGAATGGATTACATTTTGGGAAACGATAAAATTTATCTTTTAAAGTAAGCATTTGACTGGGATTGGATTACTAAAAACTTGGGTTTTGCATCAATTTATGCTGTTCTCAACATGTCAACTTTGGATCCAAATTCCCTAAAAAAATATTGGATGCAAATATAATATAATTAAGGTACAAATTCAATCAAGCCCTTATGGTGCTATAAAAGACTTACCGGTCCTGGCATGAGGAATCCAGAAAAGAGATTGAATATGGTGTAGACTGCAGTCGACAATACAGAAGCTATATCGAGATTTGAGCTCATCGACATTACCATCATTCCAAGATATACAAAGTATAAAAATGTACAGAATGTGGTGTAGAAGTACCAAAACACTTTTTGAACTGACCAATGGAAACCTATCATTGGATATGTGATAGCCACATATAAAATTGATTGCACCAATATATATGGTATTTCAATGGCCACCTACATTAAGAAAAGAATATCACTGATTTAATAACATTACTGATTTTCCTAGCAAAGAAGTATCACTTGAATTTGCTTGAAGTGACTGCAAACCTGTGCAAATGAATAAGCTGTGGAAGAGTACATTCCAGCGAATTTTTCTCGATACAAAACAGCACGCTCAGTAGCCACATATGGTAGAATTGTTGAACAGTAATTTAGACCCAAGAATATTACAGCAATATACATTGATCCAAGTACGTTGAACAAATCCTGCTGATTGTTTCTTTAACCATAGAAAAGGTATATGTCAGCACTTTCATCTGTACAACAACTTCAACATTACACTAGAATCGTCTTATGCTGATTGTGCCTAATATGTTTTTGATATAAAATATACTCTTATGCCAATTGATAAGAACCTTGAAAGAATCATACCACAAAAGCTAATTATTATAGTTGGAGAGCCCAAAGCCTTATAAACCCCACACTAGAATCCCATGCTTCCAATGTGGGACTCCAAGTCCCATAACTTGCAATTGGATCCTAACATATATGCTGTCTTATGTTTTCAAAATGTATTAATAAGGCATGCTATATTGCTATTCATGGAACTTGGTAGAGTTATTTACTTGTTTCTATCTGTGGTTATCACAATGAAGAAGCTGAAATTACTGTTTTATGGATTTCAACTTCTCTCTGTCGAATGAACTTATCAAAACTATAAGAACCTCATATATGTTAACTTTTTCTGCCTGAGTCAATTTGTTGAAGACAGACAGTGGAACAGAAGGCATATTTGGATAAATGTTGCATCTACATTGTCTTGAGTTTGAGGTTGTGGAATTTCTTTTAACATACATATTTATTTTTCCAGATAAAATGAAAGAATTGTTTTCTGTGCAAATTATAAGTATACCAAAACAAACTTACATTTTATTCCCTTTCTGCCAGAATACTGCTCCAAACAGGATTGCACAAACAATCATGAAAATGAAACGAGTTAAGTTGTACTCAGGACTTCTCCAATAAGACAAGTGTTGCTTCCAAAGGCATGCCATGAACTGTCCCAAACTATTTTGTGGGAAGCGAGTTGAAAAGTGCAAGTCTTTTGAACCTGGCGGTGGTTCACTCAACTCTCTCACCAATTCAAGGGTATCCCTAGAAACAGAAACAGCAATTCAAAACTTGGGATCAGTGCTTTCTGAAATGTGTGATCATTACCATTACAACTAAAACCAGATATGGCATGTAAATCCTGAAAAACAGAAGTTGATAAATTTGTTAAATGAATAACAGTTAATTGAATTCTCACTGGCAAAGGCGTGACTCTTTATATATTTGTGCAAAATCTATTTTAAGTTCTGCTTCTACAGATGCAGAGGTAGCTTCCAACATCCAGGTTGCAGGATTATAATTGTCCTTGATCTTTGGCACCCCAGGTATATTCTGATGGACAGTGAAATTAGATACAAATTTCAACAACATAAGTGAAGAAGTGAGAGATAAAGGTAAACACTTCCCTAAGGACAATTTTGATTATTAGTCTTGTGACCAGTTGATATCAGTCACTTGCATGTCTAAGACTATCGTAAGAAAAGGACATTTGAAAATAAGACGATCATTGATCTGTCCAGAATATAAAATGCAATGTACTTTACTGCTGGGTTTGAGCATACCTGAAAATATTCAATCAGTCTACTTGAATGATGGCCTAGCATTCCGCTATAAATAATCCGTCCTCCAGATTTCATTAGAATCAACTGCATGAAAAATAACTTCTTTTTAGTTGCTGACCTGTATATTATTTCCCTTGTCTACATGCCAGAGAAGGTAATATCAAGCATTTTATTTCTACATTTGCAAAGAAGGGAAGTCGGCTTTTGCTTCTTGCCACACGTCCAATTCTAGAAGCAAAAAAATCAAGATATTTTCTAAATCACAGAAAGAGATGCATGCACTTATTTATTTGTAGGGTTTTAGACTTCAGTAAATATACTATCTTATTCTGTACGTAAGAAAGAGACTTATTATACATTTTCAAAGCTGTTATTTCACAAATATTATCAACAGAAGGCACTTTGGACTACCTCATCAAAAGTCTCAAATATGTCGATGCTTGGTTGGTGTATAGTGCAAACCGTCGTCCTGCCAGTGGCAACAACATTCTTCACTGCACGCATAACAACTGCAGCTGCTCGAGCATCCAAACCAGATGTAGGTTCATCCATGAATATTATTGAGGGATTGGAAACCAGCTCCACTGCAATGGTTAGTCTTTTACGTTGTTCGGTAGACAAGCCACTTTGGCCAGGGATGCCAACTAAACAATCCTTTATACCATCAAGTTCAATTGTTTCAAGGACTTCTTCAACAAATTTCTGCTCGGTAGATATAGACAGAATTTAGGAAGTTACAAAATGCATCTGTTATCTGGGAAAGAGAAACCAAGGTGCAAGTGATAAAGACGTCATACCCCTTTTGTGACAGAATCAATTTCTGTTGGCAACCGCAACCAAGCTGAGTATGTGACAGATTCTTCAACGGTTATATATGGAGAATGTATGTCATTCTGCTCACAGTAACCTGAAACTCTTTCAAATGTCTTTTGCACTTTGGGGTAGCCTCCAATTCTTATATCTCCTTCAATGATACCTCCAGTTTTTCTTCCTGAAAGAACATCCATCAGAGTTGTCTTTCCTGCTCCACTGACCCCCATCAGTGCAGTGAGAATTCCTGGCCTAAAGGCTCCTGTGATATCACAGAGCAATTGTAGCCTTTTCTCATCAGAACCATGTTTTTTCATCTCCTGTTCAGAATGACAGAGTTAAAAATCTAAATTGACAACATTGTCAAATGACATCAAATCATGAAAAACAAGATAGGTGTGCTTATTACCGGAGGAATGTCAACAAAATACTGAACATCCTTAAATGCTATTGACAGTGGCTCAAAGGGCAAGACCATTTTCCCTGCATGACCAACCATGTAAAAGATACCAAAATTCCTTACTATTTTTGCTTGAAAGAAAAAACTCTTCTTTGAGATAATTTATCATAGAAGCTTTATTCACCTGTGCTTTGATTTTCCCTTGGTGTGTGGCCAACATCAACAGTAACTGACTTCAGTTCCACACTATTGCTTGTTTCTCGTTCCCTTAGTTGAGAGAGCCTCTTTTTTGAGACTAAAGCTCGAGACATCTTAGGTTCTGAATACATTTCCCATAAATTCAGTGGATTGAACAAAATAATATAGCTGTTTGATTCGTTTTCTTGTATTAACTTAGATAGGACTTACGTTTTATGTATGATAATGCCAAGACAAATCCAAAATCAAATAGTATGGTGAAACCAAGTAGGGCGCCAACTGATATCCAATAGAAGTGGCTGTCAAAGTCTAAACCGTGACTCCTAAGAACCTCCCTCCCTTCAGTGATATTTCCCTCTTTGATCTGCAAATAAAAAGGAAAGTAATATAGATATATACATAAGACTGCAACCTATCATGAAGCTGAATAAATAATTGTCTTAGAAGATACCTTTTGCCAGCGAGGAGCAAGAAATTCATTTAGTGTTATTCCTATTTCCCCATATGACATGGGAGAAAGCCAAAATCCCCACCTCAACCATCGTGGTAGTGATGCTGCAGTGAATATAACTCTATGAGACATAAGTAACTTTGTAATTAGTACAACATTTTATAACTAGGGACTATAAAATTGCTTACGCCGAGGAAGAATAAAGCCTCCAAACAAGAACATCAGTACCAAGACCAAGGAACCAACAGTTGTAGCTGCAACATCAGTTTTGAAAACCGAAGCAAGGCAACGACACATGGAGGTTGATGACATATGCAAAGTGACAAGCAAAAGAAACTGGCGGAGGAACCTAATCCAATAAAAGAGAGAGAGATAAGAAAAACTTTCCAAAGTAAAAGAAAAGAAGGCTATTTTGTGTGTGCATGAAATTAAACAAAGTACTTGCCTTGTTATTTCAGGGCTGTAGCCTATAACATAATATGTTACTGATGTCCAAACTATAGAATCAAGAACTGAAAATGGAATCTTTAGAATGGCAGATGGAAGGCAGTAAGCCCAGGCTGGATAGAGATAGAATTCCTTCTGCTTATCAACAACAGGGAGTCTAGTAATCGTCATGATCAACTCTGCAACTCCATTAGTCATGAGGCGGACGAGAGTATAGTACAATGAACCCAATAAATAGTTTGCACCTATCAAGTCCACAGTCCGCTGAGTACGTATGAAGACTGTCATTGTTATGATAGCTGTGATTGTAAGCTGCAAAATGAGAAAAGGAAACAAGTAAGATCAAAGTAACTGGTTGAAGTATTCGGGTGTCACTTAGCTGGGTTGAACTTGATACTAACCTGTGCAGTTTTAAAGACATAGATAAATGAGTTCCGTTTCATGAGAAGAATCTCTCTCTTCATACAAGCTTTAAACAAATCCAATTTTCCCAAGGAGTACTTGTTAAATGATAAAGCATTTTTATGGGATTCAGATTTATCATCTGGCCGTGAGAGCTCATCATTTAACATTCTCCCCCAATAACTTGATTTGAATATTTGAGAGAATTCATCCACTGAAACATATTTGTAAGGAATATCATTGCGGTACCAGTATTGCCTTTGATCCTTCTTAGAGATTACCTGCATAGTTGAAAATTTTCATTTGTGAGGGGCTATGTTATGAGGCCAAAGTGGTTTAAACAAGAAGGAAAATTCTCTTGAGCTTCAGCTCAATGGTAGCTTAGTACTCAACAAAAGTTAAGGTCCAGTTAACAATGCCTGGCTCCCTATGACACGCACACAAAAAAAAAAAGAGAGAAGAGGGGATCATTTGTTATCTCACCTCCTGAAGAAAGTCCGCCACTCCTTTTCTTTCCGGGCACCAGAAACCACAATCCTTAAAAAATTGGAGTGCTTGACTGCGGGGGCCATGGTATACTATCTTCCCCTCTGCCATTAATATAAGATCATCAAATAACTCATAGGTTTCTGGTGCAGGTTGAAGGAGTGAAAGCACTGCAGTTGCATCAGTGATGTGCACCAATTGCTGGAGACATGTAACTATTTGAAAGGTTGTGGAGCTGTCCAAGCCAGTTGATATTTCATCCATAAAAAGAGCTTTTATAGGACCCACAATCATTTCTCCTGTCATAGGATTTTGAAAGAAAAAAAATTAAATGGATACATTGAGGGGAAAATATTTTGAAGATGAAGAATAAATAGTTTATTTGCAGCCTAAGCAGAAGTTTCACTAGCCTTCAGTTTATCAGTGATCATTGGTCTAGTAAAGAGGTGAGGCATTTCATATATTTTCAGCCAGGAGTTCTTATAGTTACAAGGAGAATATTGAGTTCTGAATTTTTCAATTACAACAAAGTGGCATATAAAACATTATTTATCATTCCACATACCTGTAGTTAGCCTTTTCTTCTGTCCACCTGAAATGCCTCTATCTAGTGCATCACCTACCAGTATGTCAGCACAGATATCCAGTCCGAGAATCTAGGATATCAAAAGTTTGTATTCACGTGTCAAAAAGGATAGAAACATATTAAATGAACACTCAATAACTATGTACTCTAACTCAGCCCTGCTTGAAGCAGATGTACCTTTAAAACGTATTCTGTTTGAAGATTTTCACTTTGTCCTTCAACTGAAATTGCCTGCAAAAATATTGTTATTTTATTTGTAAACTGGTTGTTTGGTAATTATGACATATGAGTTGTACAAACTAAAATTACCTTCATATAGGTATCAATATCTGGGTCAGGGATGATCCCTTCTTCTATTTCTCTCCTGCTGATTTCAGCCACTAGATCTGCAATACAAAGGATATATATGAATGACTGCCGGTACTGTATTAGTTACAATTTTGTGGATAATCAAAGATTGAGTAAGAACTAAGAAACATTACCAGCTCTTCCTCCAACACCCTGGCAGCGTGCCGAAAAGTCGATTGTTTCTCTCACTGTCATCTCTGGAACGTGCAAGTCATACTGGCTTATGTAAGCAGATGTTTTTTGGGGAACAAATTCATCTAGCTTGTAACCATTGTAAGAGATTTCTCCAGAAACCTGAAGATAAGTATAAACAGTAGAATGTCACAGGGATTGCAGTATAGGGAATTCCTTCATATATGAAGAAGCATCAATTGTAGTGCTAAGCATAATCCTGATTAGTTTATGTTATGCTCAAACAAGTTTCTATATGATTATGATCAAACAAAATGAATATGGCCAATGATTTCACTATATATTGTGTTTAAATTGCAGACCTTGAGAGATTGCTCTAGTTTTCCAGCAAGTGCCTTTAACAAAGTTGTTTTCCCACACCCTGGTGGACCGAGAAGAAGAGTAAGCCTGCACTCAGAAACGTTTTTGATAACTTAGCAATTTGGCCCCTTTTATTGTAAGTTTTATCATATACCTTTTTTTATCAAATTACAATATCCATGCTTAAGAGTTTTCACTAGTGAATTTTAAGGGACTGAATTCTTAAAGACTGAAAACATGTGCTTGAGACACGTTCATGTGCACATGAATACTTGTTTTGTCAGCAACTAGCTGAAAATGAGAAATACTGGTAACACACTCTTTATTATTGTTTAAAATTCACTTGTAACACATTAAATCATGTGGGTCTCACTCCCAGTCTTACTCTAAACGAGTTTCAATAAATTTCAACCAATGATAATAAGTGTGTTGTTAGCATTTCTAAGTTATCCCATGTTCTAAAATAACATACACACAGAACATATTCACCTACCTTGAGGGCTTTATGATGCCACTGACATCATTCAGAATGCTTATCTCTGCTCCTTGAGAAGTACACGATATAGTCTTCATGAAACCCTGTTCAATTGATAAGTTTAGCCCATTTTAGCATGAACGGATGCAAACATTTCTTTCCTTTTTTTTCTTTTTAGCTTGTGTCTCTTAACATTGCTTTATATAGTATTAGGTTTCATAGGAGAGTGGCTAGCTTAGGTTCAAGGAGGAAGCATACTTACAGAAAGTGAGCTAGAAAAAGAGTTCCAAAGAGTTGGCAGTGCCTTCCCTTGAACAACCTCACATTCTGCTCTTACATTCAGGTTCTTGTACTTGACCTCCACAGTAGGTAACTTCACATTGACTCTGAAAACAACCAATTTGTCAATTCTTGAAATAAAGTGCCTACATCAACTGGTACCCCATCTATGTCTCTACACAATCAAAGTGGGAAACTGAATAAAAAGAAAACCAATCAATGGGGGAAACACAAAAAGGAAGTCTCTAACATCAAATAGAAACTTGAAAGCAGGTCAAAAGCTATCCTAATTTAGAATTGAATCCATACCAAGAAGACAAATATGTCAATACTCAATACCCCACTCTACCAATTACGCTAACAAAATGTTACCTCTATTTTGTTTGCAACAACAGAAAGAACATCTTTTGCAGGTTGATCAAGGCAAGTGTAAATAAATACCTGTCCATCCTTTCTCTTAGTTTCTGCAGCAGTTGGAGGTTATCATTCTCAATGTGCTTGATGAGCTTGTCAATGAACAAACGCTTTTCCACAGCTCCAAGCTTGGAAACATCAGCCACCCTTTTGCTTCCGCTTCTCAACGTGATGACGGTGCTGCTGCTGCTGCTGCTTGCACCCTCCTCCTGACTGACATCAACAAAAGAAGTCTTAATCCTTTTGAAAGTTGGTAGTTTCTCTATAGCAGCCCACTTGGACTGAAGCTCTTTATCTTCCTCCACGAAGGAATCTGCATCTCTCTCAAAGGTCAACACATGACCTTGAGTTCTTCCTCTTGGAGTTAACTCCATTGGAAGAATTGAACTTAGTTTTGCTTGAAGCAGTAGCTACTATTACTGGAGCTGTTAAGCCTCAAGCTCCTCACAATCACTGATATGATCTCAGAAGTTGCCAATGATTGTTACAGATTGCGGGGGGATGCATGGAAGGGAGAAAGAAAAGTCTTCACAGAGAAAGGAAAAAAAACTAAAGTGTGTGTGTCTTTGTTTCTCCTTTAAAACAAGGAAAGCACTTGTGTGAAGAAGATCCTATAGCAGCCACCTCTTGTGTGGCCCCCTTGACGGGGAAACAATCCAATCTGGTCGTATGATTGTCAAAGGTTCATTCAATTGCATAAAGAGAGAGCTGTTTTGTTACATCTACAAGACCAAAGAAGAGTTGTTGTGCTTGTTTAATTCGGTGTGCCTCTCTCTCTCTCTCTCTCTCTCTCTCTCTCTCTCTCTCTCTCTCATTTATTTATTGTTTTTTAATCTCTTCATTCATCATTGACCAGCACAGAAAGTCCTTGTGCAGATTGGTTTTTTCCCATGAAAGCATTTTTTTAGTTCGTATTATAATAACACGTTGTCTTTGAATTGAAGGTAGTAAATGGAAAAGTGATTACTGCCAACGGTTCTTATATCTTTTACGTTAAACTATCTGCTCTTGTAATTTTCTCTATTTTAAGTTTTTTTTATAATATTATTGGTGTTGAACACTTATATAGATTTTATGTATCACTAATTTTTGTCAGAGAATCCAATTGATCCACTTTTAATGAAATTCTTCTTTCTCAATCACATTTTATTCATTCAATATCATCTAACGACCTATTAATTATTTATTTAAACAAACTTTTAAATGAGTTAATATTTTCAGAAAGATCTTATAATAATTCTATATTGAATAAGTTTTTAAGATGTGCAAAAATTTAAACTTACATTTTTCTCATATAAAAACTAAAACTTAAAATGGGATCAATTTTACTTTTGTCTTAGCTAAAGTTTTCAAACGTAAGTGGTGATAACCCAAATGTGTCTCTCCCTAGAGCACTTTTGTGTTGTGATTTTATTAAAAAATATTAAAAGTTAACTTCAATCTTCAATCTTCAATCAGCGTTCGTTTAGCTTGGGTCCGCCAAAGAATATAATATATTTATGAAATTACGAATGCGTAGCTATAATAAGTGCCTTTCTGGATGAAGACGCCGAAGATGCATATCACTTGGCATTTTTTTTACTAACGGTGGAGCCATGCACTTTCCATAAAGACGAGGAAAGAGGAAGGAAATAACCATATGATATAATATTAAAATTTTCAATTATTAATAACGTCATGTTATGTGCCCAAGGAAAATGTGATGTTATTTATTTTAAAAATTTATAATTTTTATTTTGTTCAACAAAAGACCAAATTTGAATTTAAATCCTCTTTAGTCACACCAAATTTTCTTGAGCAAATTCACGTAAATTCCATTTCCAGCATGAATTTGTTGAATAGCTAATTAATATGATAATGCATGTGGACTCTCTTCGGAAAGAGAAAAAAAAAAAAAAAAAGATAATGCATGTGGACTTTCAAAGATCAGTGGCGGCTGGTTGAATAAAAAAATATACTGAAAATAGCCAGTGACTTGTTTTCAAAGTTGTTACTCCTCATCTAGATATGATATGAGATTTAGGAATTTGCTGGACATATAGTACCTGTAATGTGAAAAGCACATGATGATGTATTCTGTCTTCGAATGCTGCTTGGTTGGTATTACCTGCACAAAATTCTAAAACCATTTAACAATTAATAGTTAAATTGGAGGATGATTCTTTTATTTAGCAATAAAATTAAAATTTAACTTAAATACCCTAACAATTTAAAAAATTGCACTATTGTCCAATGATAAATTGGACATGTTCACTAAAATTGTTAATTTATATAATAATTAATTTAAAAGTTATATATGGTAATTTTTAATTAATTGATAGTTAAAAAAAACTTTATACTCAACATACTTGCAAATTAAACTAATAAGATTATTTTTAATGATATAATTTATATTATTCTCTTGTGTATACATTTTTATTTTTCTTTAAATCTCGCGTATCATGTGAGAGAATGATTACAATTAGATATACACATTTTTTTAAAAAAATTACGATTACAATACACACATATAAAGTGTTCAATAGTTTAAATTTTTAATTGGTTATATTATCGATAATTTTGTATGCTTTCATTTAATGAAAAACCGTTACATATAATAAATTTATTAACTCTTAATTTAATTATTTCTCCCGTTGATTGTACGATTTAAATAATTTATTTCGCTTTATATGGAATTATCATATGGGCATCAACCGCATTTTGCCCACCACAATAACTAACTTTGACT
Source organism: Glycine tomentella (assembly GCA_007407185.1). Lineage (NCBI taxonomy): Eukaryota > Viridiplantae > Streptophyta > Magnoliopsida > Fabales > Fabaceae > Glycine > Glycine tomentella. The sequence goes on from PYAF01002407.1 coordinate 3,058,294, forward strand.
TTTTCCAGCGCTTCGTATGGAATTATGTAATTATTTTTGCTCGAACATTCTTTTTATCATTTATTAATAATTTAATTTCAAAATACATTTAATATCTTTTTGAAAAATTAATTCTAAAATTGGTTTATAAATCACTTCTATAAACACTATTTCAATGTTTTACAAATCACTTTCTAAAATTAAATTTACGGGAAAATATTTAATATATTCAAAAATTAAATTAAAAATGCTTTTTTAAATTAAGATTGAAAAATGTAATAAAATATTTAAAAGTAACGTAAAAAAGATAGCGTGGGTACAAAAAATAATTCTGTCTTTGTCTTTCAGTCTCCGGCAATGCAGCGGGTGCCTGGCCTTGCTGTCTTGTTTTAGAACTTTTTTATTTTCTAATCACAACTTGTCACACAGTAATTGAAATTTACAACAAGATTACCATGCACAACATGTGCTGAAAACAGTAGATTCAAGCCCATTCACATCTAAGTATAAAGCAATGTTTGTGCAAACTAACATATCAAAGTAATTAGCAATCTAATATAGTAACTTTAACGTCACTTTCAGCATAAATTTTATAATGATTTTAGTATATATTAAGCTTTCAATTGATTATTATATGAAAAATATTTTTAAAATTTTTTATTTAATAATATAAGGACACTCAATTAGCAAGATTTTTATTATATTTATACACATTATGTTCGTGCAAGAATTACTCCTGCGTGTAACATTAAACAGAGAAAGAGAGTGCTAGAAGGGAAAAAAATCAAAGTGAGGATAAGACAGCCATTCAAATTCAAGCCAAAGGAGAAAGAAAGAAATTGAGCACCTGCTGGTGGTAGTGGAGTGAGGTTCCCTTGCAAGCTGAGCCAGTAAATCTCAAATGGAAGAGGATGGTATGGCTGGTAATTTAGATCTTTAAATGTCATAGCTCAGTTACTATTTATAACTAGTATTTTATTTTTTACTACTTATTTAATGAATCATATTAAATAATACAACATTTAATACAAAGTGGGTTTTAAATGTGAATTTATTGCTACGTATTAAAAAAAATATAATAGTTTTAATGGTATCATTAATGAGTATTTTATCTGTTACTTTTAGTATTATTTACTCCTTCTACTAGTTTAATAGTATTTGTTAATATTGTAAATCCTTAATATTATATTCATTTTTTATGGATAAAAAATTATTTTATTTTCTTAAATATAAATAAATTTTAGCTATTTTTTGTCAACTACCTTAAAAATATTTTTTATTTAATAGGAGATTTATGTTTAATATGAAGTTCCACTAAAAGATAATTTATTAAAAAAATTATTTTTTAATTAAAATTAACATAATTTAATAAAATTAACTAAATTTTTTTATCAAGCATGAAATTAGTTTTCTATTATAGATAAGAATGGAATTATTATTATTATTATTCACATATGACTCTCGTAAATAAGAATTTTCTTCCAAAAATTATCTCTCACCTTTTTTTTTCCTTTCCTTTTTTTTATTTACTTTTTCATCAGTCCTCTTTTTTTTTACGATAATCTTATGTCATTATCAAATGTGAGATAGATGCTCATTTATATTACTATATATTTAATTTATTGTCAATATATATTATAATATGTTCAACCTCAATTCTTATTTATGAGGTGTCAAGTTTTTATGCACGTTAATTCACTCTTTTTTGGTCATTTTCTCTCTCTTCCTTTATGATGTTTTGTATATAATATAGGTTTTTTTGAAGTCTTCTGTTGTAGTTATTAGAGCATCATTAGTATTAGATATTGAATAAAGATCTTGAGTTCAAGATTTGATCTTTAGTGGATCTCCAAATAAAGGAGGTGAAGAGATTTTCAACATGGAGAATGAGTTCTTATAGAAAATCCTTCAAGAACTATACATTGTTCAAAAAATAATAATTTTTTGTCTCTCTCTCCCCCTTATATCCCAAAATGAAATTTACCATTAAAAAAAAAATTAGAGAGATCTTCTATCCTATATGGTACTATAAGGTCCGCCAAAAAATAGTCTAAGATTCTAATTTGAGATTTATCAATAATGATGCTCATACTTTCTCGAGTCTTAAATGATTTATTTAATAAAAAATAATTAATTATATTTAATTATATTAATCTTAATTAAAAATGACTCATTTGTTTTTATTTGTAAAATATAGTTAACAATTTTTTTGTCTCTTATCATATAATATATAATAGTTTTAATGGTATCATTAATGAGTATTTTAATTCGTACATTCATTTATTATATGTTCATTTATCTGTTACTTTTAGTATTATTAACTCCTTCTACTAGTTTAATAGTATTTGTGAATATTGTAAATCCTTGATATTATATTCACTTTTTATGGATACAAAATTATTTTCTTTTCTTAAATATAAATAAATTTTAGCTATTTTTTGTCAACTACCTTAAAAATATTTTTTATTTAATAGGAGATTTATGTTTAATAAGATGTTCCACTAAAAGATAATTTATTAACAAAAAAAATATTTTTTAATTAAAATTAACATAATTTAATAAAAATAACTAATTTTTTTATCAAGCATGAAATTAGTTTTCTATTATAGATAAGAATGGAATTATTATTATTATTATTATTCACATGGTGACTCTCATAAATAAGAATCTTCCTCCAAAAACTCTCTCACCTTTTTTTTTCTTTCCTTTTTTTTATTTACTTTTCCATCGGTCCTCTTTTTTTTAATATAATCCTCTATCAAGTGGGAGATACATGCTAATTTATATTACTGTATATTTAATTTATTATCAATCTATATTATTATATGTTGAACCTCAATTCTTATTTATGAGGGTGTCAAGTTTTTATGCACCTTAAAACACTCTTTTTTTCATTTTCTCTCTCTTCCTTTATGGTGTTTTTTCATTGTATATAATATGGGTTTTTTTGAAGTCTTCGATACAGTTTTTAGAGTATCTTTAATGTTAGATATTGAATAAAGATCTTGAGTTCAAGATTTATATTTATTGGATCTCCCAATAAAATAGGTGAAGAAATCTCCAACATGGAAAATGAATTCTAATAGAAGATCCTTCAAGATCTACACATTGTTTAAAAAATAATAATTTTTTGTCTCTTTCTCTCTCCCTTATGTAACACCTCGTGTGCACCCGGTGCGTTATCACCCAAAATATCAGAATCGCACTATCAGCGCCATATAAAGGCGGTGCAGAAGCGATAGAATTGTTTTCCTTGATAACATTATGCATGAAATATAAAACACATCACATGAAAACACCATCAAACCCCAGCCGATCCAGATAAAACTCTACATAACTTAAACAAAACATAGGCAGATATACATAACTAAACAAAGAAAATCAGGAGGAACATACCCTCATACAACAACATCATAATCTGTACATATACATGCTCAAAAACAAGACCACATCTGGTCATACATCATTATATGTACAGTACAACGGGTGTACACTCAGACTCTATCCTCTAGAACAAAACAAGACAGAGATCAAAATAAAGATTCTTCAAATCTTCATCTGCAGCCCATGACCATCTCCAGCACTCTCAGCTAGGGCCTCCTGCCCTGAGGTATCTCCTCTTCTCTGGAAACACCTGAAAACCACAACCCACAATAGGGGTGAGATAAACATCTCAGTAAGCTCAGGGTTCTGGAAATCCTTCCTCACCCTGGTTTACCCCCAAGCATA
>PYAF01002407.1:3067988-3148145 GCA_007407185.1 Glycine tomentella
AACGGGTTACAAAATAAAATATTTTATCAAATCAAATATATTTTAATAATTATTATTTTATATGCTTGCTTTTATCATAAATAATTTTTTTTATTGAAAATGAGAAATTAAATGTATCCTTTTAGGGAACAAATTTTTTCAAATTTTGTATTATTATTTATAAATTATTTAATTTGATAAAATATTTTCATCTTTATAGATAATTAAAAAACATTTTTTCTTTAATTTTGATTTTAAAATGTCTATAGCAGAAATTATTAAAATATTTTAATTGCTAAACCGTGTGACACGATAAATTTAAATTAACAATTAATATACTTAAAGTTAAAAGAAAGCATGTTCCCAGAAATTCACTTACTGGCCATAAAAAGGAAATTTTTTCCCCTTTAACTTGTCTGACATAATCCAATGATCCAAAGTCCAAACACATGTTCCATTATGAATGGAAATTTTGTCTAAAGGCGAAAGAAAGTAAAGTAATGTCCTATGTTCGTTATTTGCTTTTACCACTAAACAAAGTGGACTTTGATGTCAGAAAATGCTTACGATGGATCCATGACATGTTCCTCGTCATGCCCAACAATTATTTTTTATTTTAAGTATATTACATATATTTTTTATTAAGAATATTTTATTCAAATCATATTTAAATAAAGTTCTTTCTTTAAATATTATTAATTTTTATTATATTTACTTGTAACATAAATACTTTGTCTAATTTAAAATATTATTTATTTTAGAAAAAATACTAATAATATAAAAAAATTTACATAATCATTTAATCACAATTTATTATCTATGGTAAATTTATTAACTTTTAAAATAATTATTTAAAATAATTAAAATAATAATTTATAATTAAATATTTGTGTTAAACTATTTTATATTATCAATGTATAAAATTAAACTTTTCATTTTAAATAATATATTTTATTTTATTCAATGAAAACATAAAAGAGGGAAATATTAGTTATGGTTAACTTTATTTTATGAGTTTAATGTTAATTACATTTTCGTTCCATTATAATTTATTATTGTTATAAATTTTAAAATAATTATTATAAAATTTAATAAATTAATTATATATAATAATTTGTAATTAAATGATAATATAAAATAATAAATATACTGACAATTATGATAAGAAGACATTGTAAAAGTGTTTTGCAATATTAATACATGATTATTAAACTCATAAAATAATACATAACTTTTTTTTCATCTTATTTTGTCTTAACATTTTCACTGCTTTAAACAATTTGATATTAATGATATAAATTATGTGAGTGTATTTTCTTGTATTTCTTCAATAATAGTATGTGATAAAAAAAACAAAGGATTACTAATATTTCAAAATGGGGAAACAAATATAGTATAGAATATCAACGGAGTTAAATTAATCTGTTTAAATTTCTAAAAAGTACAAAGCTGTAATTTCTTAAAATATTTTCCCAAAAAAAAAAAGTAGTTAAAACAAACATAAGACTGTCTTAATAAAAAAGTACAGACACGTGATAAAAAAAAATTGGAAGGTTAAAATACAGCAGTGAAAAGTGAGAAAAAAGGGTGTTTGATTTTATTTTTAATTTTTAGTTAATCATCTCAAAATTATTACTTTATTTTATATTTTATTTGAGAAACTAAAATATATATTCAAAACAATTTTACAATCATTATTTAAGTATAACTTAACATATATAATAAATAATTATAAACTCACAATATAAAATAATTTTACATAGTCATTTTAATCATATCAATAATAATTTATGATTGAATAAAAATATAAAATTATTTTACACTATTCATACGTGATTATTAATCTCATTTTATTTTATTTTTCAATAATTGCAAAGAAAATGAAAAAAATCTTTTTTTAATCTTTTTATTGACAAAATAATCATTCTTAAGAAAATATTAATTAAAAATTTATTTCATTGCTGTCTTTTTTTATATTTTCTATCATATTACTTAATTTTATTTGAGTGATAAAAAATGATTAGAAGAAAATATTTAGTTATGTTCCTAATGGAAATTAGTTATTAGGAAAAGAAAATGTTGGATAAAAATTCTAAATGTTATTAAAATTTTAACACCTATAAAGAAAAAAAAAGTACGATAGAGTTAATGATATGATAATAAAAAATAAAAAATATAGAAAATGTTTAAAATTAAAGGTATAATCCGCACCAAATGATACGAATTATTCAAGAATTACTCTGTTTTGCTCCATTCATTCATCATTCCCTCGCACTCATCCATGACAGAACAATGGCAGCACCACACACGTGTTTTCTTTCAAATTTGCAATTTCATGTCACATTGGCACTTTCCAAAAGCAATATGTGCATCACGCCATCACCCCAACTGTCCAGTGTCCATGGTGAATTGTTGATCTTCACCCATCCCACATCGCACTTAAGTCGTGTTTTGATTAACTTTCATCATTTTAAGTTTTCTTCAAAAAATTTCGTCAAATTGTTCATAATCACAGTAATGTAGAACCAAGTATTATTACTTTCTTCTTCTTCTTTTTTTACAGCAATTATTATTATTACTTTCTTCTACTTAATGCACGTTCATGACGAAGAAATGCGATACTAAACGTTCGGGTAATCAACTGTTGTAACTTGTAACTTGTAAGCAGATATATCGGATGAATTTAATTCAATGCGCTTGTAAAGTTTTTTTTTTTTTATATAATTATTGTACAAAATTTTTACACTGGTACTACATTAACATTAAATTCATTAAATATTTTTTTGTGTGTTTGATAAGACGGATCATATAAAATCTTTTTGTTAAGATTATTTTCTGCAAAATTGACAGAGAAACTAATTGAAAGTTAAAAAGGTAGTTGAAAGCTAAAAAATTAGTTGATAGTTGAAAAAATAGCTTACTAGATTAAAAATATTCAGTAAAATTGATTGTTGAAATAATTAAAAAAATATAAAATAGTAAAAAAATAATAAAATCATTATTTATTTTTAAAAATAATAAAGAAAATGAATAAATATATTGAGGATAAAAGTAAAAGAAAATATAAAAAATTAAAAGTTAGAAGATAATATTTTAAAAAACGTTAAAAATTATTAAAAAATTGTTTATCAAATAACCAAATAATTTTTTAACTAATAAAAAAATTAAAAACTAACCAAAATGTCTGACTCAACATAGCCTAACTTATAAATTATTTTGAATGAAAAAAGTTTAATTTTAATGTTAGTATAAAAAAATGACATTATCCAATATCCATCAATTAAAAATGATCTTAATTATAATTTTAGGGTAATTATCATAATAGTTAATAATTTTACTGTAATTGGTAATGCATTATTAAATGAAAATGTAAAAAATCTTTAAAGTCTTACCTATTTTTTTTTTTAAAAATAGCACATAACTATATAACTAACTACCAAAAGAACAAATGTTGCTATTTAAACGAAAGAATTTTTTTTTGTAGCGATGTGTTGTTTTTTTATTAAAAAAACAAAAATACATAAAAAAAGTGATTTTATTCCATAAATATTATATTTATATTAAATATCCTTTATGTTTTGATTTCTTAAAATTAATTTCCCCTTGTCTGGACATATGAATGAATTGTTGATACTTAATAGTAGTCCAACGTGTGGATTGGGTTATGTGAAATTGCTTACAAATGGCTTAAGATTATATATCAAAAGTTCAAAATCGTTATGACAAAGGCAATAGAATTATTTCTCGAGAGATCAAACATCTTTGTTCTTCTGCTCTTCATCAATCTAAGGATAGGGTTTCTATAGCTCCACCTGTTCTTATAAGATGACCCGTTGATGGTTTCCCCTGAGTGTACCGAAGAAATTTTTTTGTTCTTTCCTTTTCATTGTTATTCGGGTCAGATTTTGTTTTTGTTTTTTCATTTTTGGTAAATGATTTTAGTTGTCCAATTATCATTTTTGGTCGATATGTTGTTCTCGGATACTGGTTTTACATGACTATGACGGACCGACTTGATGAAAGGAAACGTTGGTTGTCGGACTCAGATATATGGATAGTCCAAACCACTCATTGTGGGTCTTTTTTTTTTTTCGAAGGGGGAGGGAGCTATTGAGGACAAAGTGTAAGTTGCAATCACAGTCTAAATTAAAAAATTAATGGTGGAGATTTTCTAACTTTTGTTACACTTAATGTGAGAAAGAGATATAATATTGATAAATAATATGATGTGATATAAAGAGATAAAATGAAATTATGAATGCTAATGGAATATTTTTAGAACAAAGTAATTTTTTTAAGCAATTATATGTATCAAAACTTGTCTAAATTAAATATTATGTTCATATAATAAAAGTATATAATAATTTATGTAATTTTTTTTTATATTTTTGTCGCATTTTTCATTTGTACAATAATAGTGTTTTTTGGTACAAATAATAGTGTTTGATACTATCTAACATACTGTAGTAATTAAAAGACTCGAATGTGTCTTATAAAATGATGAATTTATTAGGAAAGTAAATGTTAAAATTTTAATTATAAATAATTATTTTTGAATTAAGTTTAGAATTAATTACATGTATTCATATATTTTATGGTTCATTTGAAAATATATATTTTATAGTCTTGTGCTTACCATTTTTTCAATATTTTATTCCTCCCTAGCTAAATCCTAAAGACTAGTATTATGGTTTTGTTTCAATAAGTTTTTCTATAAACACTTATGGACGGAAAAAAAGAAGTAAGATATCGATTACGGAATGTAAGAAATATATAGAGCTACAACAATTATTAAGTATCGATCCATCTTAATTAAGAATAGTATAATACAAGTGAGATACGAATATCGTATCGGTGTTCTTGCAGCTTGCAACAGGCATTAAGGCAACATAGAAATGTAGTGTAGTATAACTTGATTGATTAAGATACCTCAACCAACACCTATTCTGGATCTCTCTAGTTTTAGCATCTTTTAAATTCGCTTTAGTGGTCCTCATTTCAATTACTAGATATCGTACTCACTCCCCCACTATCTAATCAACAATAAGTTGGCAGAATAATTTATTAATTCACACGAAGATCAAGATTCACTTTGCTAATAGAGTATTTGATAGAGTGAAATGAAATATAAGTGATTTAAGACGTAAATTTTGAATTAAAGTAAAATGCAAAATTGAATCTTATTTGTTCATTTGTTTTTTTTTTTATTCACTACAAACAGACAGAGGATTATTGTTAATGTAAAATCTACATCTGTCCGATCCTTGTCTTACATAAACAAGAAAAAAGAAACCATCATACCACTTTAGAAGGCACATTTTATTTAGGGGCCATAGCAGCACAATGGTCTACCAATCAATAGATTAATAAATTTTAGAGAAGACTTCCTATTTTTCGGACAAAAAATAAATCATAAAATTAAATGAGAAATAATAAATTATTACTCCCTGAAATTTGACACAGTACTTAATCAAGTTGTCGTAGTTCTCGAAATGTGCACATTGTTCAAACTTGTTTTCTCAATACCAATGGTGATGGAGACGGGAAGTAAACGAAAACCAACAATAACATGATACTACAATAATTAGCAAGTAAAAAATGTCAGTAGCTTTGTTTCTGAAAGACGTGACAAAATATGATTTACTTTGTTTGTTTTTTTAAAATGTTTTACTTTGTTTGTTTTTTTTAAATGTTTTACTTTGTTTAATAGTGTAACTATTATTTACAACTAAATATAAACTTAGAAAACAATATCTTACATGACCAGTAATATTTAACACCTTAGTTATAGCAGTTTTTATGTATACAACACCACACGTGCCTACCATTTATCATCTGTCCAAATTTGCAGCTCGAACTTTTCGGAATTGGGAGAAACTAAGTATTTTAAAAAAATGCACGCGAGTTCATCGAGAGAAGCATTGGAATCCAAACATTAACTTGAACACTCTCTTTTTGATATTGATATTAAGAGACACATTGGTAGGGCATACAAACAGAGTACATGTTTTTAGTTGATCATGTAAAAAATTACAAAAGAACATACAAATAACAAAATAGGAGGAAGAGGAGAGAAACACACACACAGAGTAGGAGACGTGGAAATTTATGGATATTAGACATATTATAAGGGCAACGCTCAAAAAACTCCCAGCACAGAGCAGTGGAATGAATTACTTATGCCTTCTCCCACTTGAGGGGTTTGACCACTTCCCATGTGAAGTCAGGGTCCTCTCTTCCAAAGTGTCCATAGGCAGCAGTCTTCAAAAACCTGTTATTTCCACCCCTCTTGAGATCAAGGTTGATGGAGATCATACCAGGCCTGAAATCAAAGTTTTCCTTCACAATGTTGAGAATCTCCTTATCATGGATCTTCCCAGTGCCATAGGTGTCAACAAATACAGACAAAGGCTCAGGCACACCAATGGCATAAGACACTTGCACAATGCACCTTCTGGCAAGTCCACTAGCCACAATGCTCTTAGCAGCCTGTCTCACAATGTAAGCACCACTCCTATCAACCTTGGTAGGGTCCTTCCCGGAGAAAGCACCACCACCATGAGCACCCCATCCTCCGTAAGTATCGATGATGATCTTGCGGCCGGTAAGACCAGCATCACCATGAGGGCCACCGATGACAAAACGGCCTGAAGGGTTCAAGTGGAAAATGGTCTTCTCATCAAGGTACTTCTCTGGGATCACAGGCTTGATCACATGCTCCTTGAGGTCAGCAGCAATTTCGTCGTTGGTGACAGTCTCGTCGTGTTGGGTGGAGATTAGCACGGTGTGTACACGAACCGGAACCCTGGCACCATTGTCATCGTAATACTCAACGGTCACTTGGGTCTTCCCATCAGGCCTCAGCCAAGGGCAGGTACCATTCTTGCGAACCTCGGTAAGACGGGCACCGAGTTTTGTTGCAAGAACATGGCTCAATGGCATCAATTCTGGGGTTTCATCAGTGGCATAGCCAAACATGTGGCCCTGGTCACCAGCACCAATTTCTTCAGGTTTTTTGGTGAGGTGGCCGTGTACACCCTGAGCAATATCAGGGCTCTGCTGCTCAATGTTGACGAGGACCTTGCAGTGGTCGGCATCGAGTCCCACATCGTTTGAGACGAAGCCGATGTTCCTGCAGGTGTCACGCACTATCTTCTCATAGTCAACGTTGGCCTTGGTCGTGATCTCTCCGAATACCATGACCAAGTTGGTTTTGGTGCATGTTTCACAGGCAACCTTGCTGTCTGGGTCCTGCTCGAGGCAAGCGTCGAGGACAGCATCGGAGATTTGGTCACAGAGCTTGTCAGGGTGTCCCTCGTTCACCGACTCTGAGGTAAATAGGAATGTCTCTGCCATCTTTATACTTTCAAAACTGCAGACACCAAAAATGGAATTAGAACCTAAAAAGGAAGTTCACAAAAGGGAGGAAAATATATGCATAAAATTCAGCAAACGAAAGCCTGCAGAAAATTAAAACACAACTGCCATTCTTTAACCATACACACAAGCAGCAGAAGCAGCAAATGATAAAATCAGTGTTAGAACCCCTGTTGAGATGTGTATATTTAGTATCAGACAGATTCTCAAAACATAATTTCCTTCACCTAACAATAATACATGTGAGAAACAAAAATAAACAGATACAAGTATGTAAAACTTCAAAATTTACGGAAACCCTCTAATCACCGAACCAATTCTCAGCACAAGGTCAAATTTTTATTAGAAATCCAAACTCCCCCTAAGAGTGCAATTTTTTTCATAAGCTATCTGAAAGAAACGATTTCAACTAGATCTGAAAGCCTAACAAGTATTCCACAACAATTAAACAAAAAAAGTAGTGTTCACATTCGTCTAAACCGGTTTGGGGAAACATAAATCGACCCAGTAGAGGAAAAAGCAAAGCAAAGCAACCCAGAAGTGCAAGATCCGAAATTGAGGCAATCTTAAAGAAAGAGAAGGTTGCAACAACAGAGGGAAAGAAGAGTACCTTGAAAGGTAGAAGAAGAGCAGAAAGGGGTAGTGTGAACGAGGAGTGGTGTGGTGGTTGAGTGGGGCTTGCTTGGTCTCAACTCAAGCGCTGCGAGTTCTAATATGTGCACTGAGTTGCCATTTATAGGGAAAAGGGGGTGGGTGGTGTCATTTAATGACGGAAAAGCCCCTAAGTAACAAGATTAGATTGTGGGTTATGTTCATCCATTTGCGATTGCAATTGCATGTGCCTGAGGTGGCATTTGAATCCACGGCTGAGATTGGGGAGTCAGATTGAATCTGAACCGTTGAGTGGATGTGCAAGGAGGCAGAAGTGGTTGAGGTGAAAATGAGAGATGAATGTAAAAACTAAAATGGGCCATGCTTACCTACTACAAGGGTTGGCCAACTCTCATTTTGACTTGATTGCAAATATTGCATACTTGCATGCCATCTCTCTTCTCTTCTTGCCACCTGTTTATTTATGACTCTCAACTCAATCCAGTGCCTCCCTCCTACTACTCCCATTATTCTACTAGTATTAAATATTTTTAATTGTATATTAATTATTTAATAAAAATTAAAATATGTTTTTTATCTCAAAATTAAAAGATGTTATTTTTAATATAATTTTTTTAAAATTATTTCTAAGTTAAAAATTGTCACAATATAAACAAAGTCGCCACAAAGTTTTATTTCTCTTCCCTAACCTTTTCATCTTCATCGAATGCCATTCAACTACAGCCCCAAAATCAAAAATAAAAAACACAGTCATTGAAAGGAAGACAAAACATAAGAACCAGATGTTAAGAATTAGATGAGAAAAAACACAACATGCATCACAGAAATCGCAACTCAGATTTGGTAAAAACTTGGAATTGACAGAAGGTCGGAGAGGATGTGGCAGAGCTCGGAGACGACGATATAGTCGGTGGAGTCGTCAAGGACCTTGAAGGCATCGCGAAGTTGGCGATCGAAGCCCCGCCGTGAGGTCAAAAACCCACAACCAAACATCACCCTCTCACCATCGCGCGTGCCATCACCACCATAGCCCCGACCACCACGCAACCAACCACCCAACCCATACCATCGCGCATCTCCTCCACGTCGCGCTGCGGCCTACATCACCTCCTCACCGCGTGCAGGCCGCACCAACCAGCACCATCACCACGCACACGAGCCAAAGCCAATGACACCAGACGCCACCTCCGCGTTGCGCCGCCGCTTGCACCACCTTCTCCTCTGTGCCGTCACCACACACCGCCGACCCCGACGCCACCAGATCTGCGCGTGACTTCCCTCCCCCAAACACTCTTTCTGTTTCTCTCTCCTCGTGTTCTTCTTTATTTTCCTCTATACGGTTTTGTTTTGTTCTGATCTTTGTGTGTTTGATCTGTCTATTGGTTATTGTTTTGCTCTTTGTATGTTCTTGTATGAGAGCTTCGAAGAATATGAAAGATTCAAAACTTTTGTGGCGATTTTTAAACCCCATAAATTGTAAGAAGAGAATATACAATTATGGACCAATTAGAGACTCATATTGTTTATGAACCTAACTTTGTTAAAAAGTAATATATTTTAATTTATGAAAATTAAATTTAAATAATTTTATATTTATAATAATGAAAAAAAAGTCTTAAAAAAAAAAAATCAATCCTTTTGTAAACAAAACAATTAGTACTCTAGTTGGTGAAATAAAGATCCATGTCCTGTATGAAGGTGAGTTTGAGTTTGAGTCTCCTCAATGTATAGATATTTCTTTCTATAAGCGTGTTTAGGGGAATGATCAAATACGATTTTTTTTTTTTTTCATTTATTACCAATTGAGAGAGTGAATTCAGGGCATAAGTCGTACCAGTGTTACTATTTTTTATTTGTAAATCGTATTATTATATAATTTTTAATAATTTTTATTTTTTTAAACTGAAGTTCAGTTTTTATTTTTTTTAATTTAACTTTAAAGTCGTACAATTTTTTTTAAACCGAAGCCTTTTATCATAAGCTTATTTTTTTTTTAATTTTCAACTTAAAAGTAGTAAAATTTCTACAACTTTAAAATAGTATATTTTAAACAAAATGGTAAATTTTGTTTTGTTTTCAATTTTTTTAAATAATAATTTTAACATTAGTAAAAAATATATAAATTATATTAAATAAAATAATAAATTACAAAAAATATACCAAAATAATAAATAAAATTATATAAAAATTTAAATAAAATTATAAAATATTAAATAAAACTGAAAAAAGTAAAAATATATTTATTTATTAAATAATTAAATTAAAAATATTTAGAATTTTTAAAAAAATGAAAGAAAAACAATTTTATCAATTTCTTTTTAAAAAAACACATTTCGACTTCAATCGTAAATTTTTTTAGGACTTTGAAGTTATATAATTTTTTTAAAAAAAAATGATAAATTTATTTTTTTTATTTTTTAAATTATAAATTATTTTTTATGTGTCTCGAAGAAAAAAATATAATACATAAGTTAATGTGTGTCGAAGTTCAATATGTTAATCCCTTATGTAGTATTCATAAATTTGTCTTGTTGACAAATTAATTCTCAAATTGATGTAAAGTGAAGACTAATAAAGTCATTTGAGTGAAAACGTAATCATTTATGGTCTTTTAAATTGCAATAATGGATTAAAAAGGAATATATTGATACTCAAATATTTTATCTAAATTGAAAAAAAAAAGTAATTATCTTCAAAGATGGTAAAAAGGAAAATATAATATTTGTAAAAAGTATGAATTATCTTCATCATAAAAATTATAAAAAAGTAATCAAAAAATTGTTAGGAAAAGAGATAAATAAAACTTAAATGTTATTGTTTTCAGTTATCACAATCAAAATCACATTTTTTTAATGTTTTCCGAGTACATCACATACTCCCTTTCTTAAATTGTTGTCTATTTAGTCTTACATTTTTTTTATACTAATAGTTTTTGTCAATCCAAATGTCCCTCTTATTGATTATTGATACTTCTTCAATCCCTACTATTCATTAGGCAATAACCTTTTGTGAGGGTGGATCCTCCTCCTCATTCTCAACATGATTATAAGTTCACTAAACTATTAGACTTTGTTTATTCCACTTACTCTACTTCATTTGCTTGTTTTCTGACCTCTATTCACAACTTGTCTTGAGCCATTTTTTCCTATCAAGAGGTTATTCCAACTCTCTTTTGGCAACAAGTTATGGCAAAGAAAACAGATAAGTTGGAAGCCTAATGTTACCAAACGCACGAGGTTAGTAATAAGGTTTGAAAGAGAGAAGGTTGAATATTACCTAACACCACGGTTTAGTTTGATCAGTGTGAACTGCGAAGATCAAACCAGCAGCATGAAAACGACAAACTATTTATTATTTTTTTTGTAAGATATTTGTAAAATCTCTCGCAATTTTACCAACTAATTGTCGCATTTGGGTGCACCTGAACTAACTGATAAACGGATACCACATAATTCCAACCACTCTGACACACTCATACAAGAGTAAAACGTCCTATATGTATGTGTAGAAATAGGCATTCAAAAGTAAAGGAATTCGAAACAAGGACACGTGCTAATTAAGAATAATTTTGTATCATTAATTGATAATGTCAAAAAATTACATATGAGGATAGAAGAAACAAAATAGAATGGAGAGGAGGAGGAGAAAGTGAGAAACACACACGAAGCAAGTAAAATACATGAAACAAATTATAGATATGACAAGGGTAAAGCTAAAGCTCAAAAAACTCCCAGCACAGAGCGGTGTGGAATGAATGGCCTTATGCCTTCTCCCACTTGAGGGGTTTGACCACTTCCCATGTGAAGTCAGGGTCCTCTCTTCCAAAGTGTCCATATGCAGCAGTCTTCAAAAACCTGTTATTTCCACCTCTCTTGAGATCAAGGTTGATGGAGATCATACCAGGCCTGAAATCAAAGTTCTCCTTCACAATGTTAAGGATCTCCTTGTCATGAATCTTCCCAGTGCCATAGGTGTCAACAAACACAGACAAAGGCTCAGGCACACCAATGGCATAAGACACTTGCACAATGCACCTTCTGGCAAGTCCACTTGCCACAATGCTTTTAGCAGCCTGTCTCACAATGTAAGCACCACTCCTATCAACCTTGGTAGGGTCCTTCCCGGAGAAGGCACCACCACCATGAGCACCCCATCCTCCGTAAGTATCGATGATGATCTTGCGGCCGGTAAGACCAGCATCACCGTGAGGGCCACCGATGACAAAACGGCCTGAAGGGTTCAAGTGGAAAATGGTCTTCTCATCAAGGTACTTCTCTGGGATCACAGGCTTGATCACATGCTCCTTGAGGTCAGCAGCAATTTCGTCGTTGGTGACAGTCTCGTCGTGTTGGGTGGAGATTAGCACGGTGTGTACACGAACCGGAACCCTGGCACCATTGTCATTGTAATACTCAACGGTCACTTGGGTCTTCCCATCAGGCCTCAGCCAAGGGCAGGTACCGTTCTTGCGAACCTCGGTGAGACGAGCACCGAGTTTTGTTGCAAGAACATGGCTCAATGGCATCAATTCTGGGGTTTCGTCAGTGGCATAGCCAAACATGTGACCCTGGTCACCAGCACCAATTTCTTCAGGTTTTTTGGTGAGGTGGCCGTGTACACCCTGAGCAATATCAGGGCTCTGCTGCTCAATGTTGACGAGGACCTTGCAGTGGTCGGCATCGAGTCCCACATCGTTTGAGACGAAGCCGATGTTCCTGCAGGTGTCACGCACTATCTTCTCGTAGTCAACGTTGGCCTTGGTCGTGATTTCTCCGAAGACCATGACCAAGTTGGTTTTGGTGCATGTTTCGCAGGCAACCTTGCTGTCTGGGTCCTGTTCGAGGCAAGCGTCGAGGACAGCATCAGAGATTTGGTCACAGAGCTTGTCAGGGTGTCCCTCGTTTACTGACTCTGAAGTAAATAGGAATGTCTCTGCCATCTCTATACTTTAAAAGCTGCACAACACCCAAAAAATGGAATTAGTGCCAACGAGGAAATTCATAAACAGAGTAATGCAGATGCAAAAAATTCAGCCAGAGAAAACGGTAAAACAGAAATTAAACCAAAAGTGCCATTTTTTTAACCAGACACATGCAAGTTGGATTTATGGGAAGGGAGGGACTAATTCCCCTGCTCAAAGTTTGAATTCCTGTTAAGATAGATGTCCATATACTCAAACAAAATTGGCTATATAAGAAACAAATAAACAAAACAAAACTATAGAGAAGCAAGTACAGTTACAAAATTCGCTAAAACCCCATCTCAGTCAGCTCAAGTCCAAAGTTTAATGAGAAATCCAAAATCCCCGGCCCCGGGAAGTGAAATTTTTGTTCATAAGCTACATAAAAGAAAGGGCATTAGGATACGATTTTGACTAGATCTGAAAGCCTAATAAGTAGATCAACCCTGTTGAGGAAAAACCGAAGCAAAGCAACCAAGAAGTAAAAGATCCGAAATTGAACGACGGAATCTACATTTGACAAAAATCCACAACAATAGAATAGAGGGAAAAGAAGAGTACCTTGAGAGGTAGAGAGCAGAGAGAGATATGAAGGAGTTGAGAAGTGAGGATTGAGTTGCGATTTTATAGGGAAAGCGGGTGGCAGGGGTGAGTAAATGATGGAAAAGCCCCTAAGTAATGAGATTGGATTGTGGGTTAGATTCATCCATTTGAATCCACGGCTTAGATTGGGGAAGTCAGAGTCAATCTCAACCGTTGACTGAGTTGATAATTGAGATGAATGTGGAAAGTGCCACCACGCCTACCCAGTCTTTGGTTTGGTGTTGGCCAAACATGATTTTGACTTGTTTTCTTAGTCCCCTTCTTATTTGTCTTCTTCTGGTTTTGAGTTTTGACTCTCATTCTCTCGTTCCAATGCCTGCTTGCCTACCCCTACTCCTACTCACAAATCACAATATTCCAACATCTGTATTAAATATTTTTATTGGCATAAAAATCCATATATGATAAATTAAATGTTGAATACTGTTGTAAACAAAACAAATTAGTGTGGTTGGTAGGAAAATATTCATGTCTTCTTTGGACGTGAGTAAATGGGAGAATTTCTTCAATGGTCAATGTATAGATATTTCTATAAGCTTTTTTTCATGCCATGAGGCATTCCAACATGAAACTTTTGTTTTAAAAAATAAATAAGTATTGATTTAATTATATTTGTAATTCCTAAAATTTAGGGTGAATCAGGTTTTGGTTCCTCAAATTAAAAGAAAATAATATTTTAGTCTATTTGGAAATTACATTTTTCATCCTTCAGATTTACTGTTTAGGGATTATAAACGGGTTTGAAAAAAATATAATTTTAGCTTAGTACTTATGGACTAAAAATGTATTTTTGAATTTGGATAATTATTTTATTTTTTAGATTTGGGGACCAAAACTGGATTCATCTCAAATTTTAGGGAGTAAAAGCATAATTAAGCAATAAAAATTTTATATTTTTTACAACAAGAATGAATATATATTTTAACAAAATAAAATAAAATCACACACATATATTTAAGTTTTCCAAATAAATAATGTGATATGACTAAAACTTAATTTAAATCCCTTAAACAAAGTCTTGAATTTGTGTCTAGTGGATGAAAAAATAATAATTAGAAAAAGAGATGTCACTAAAAAGAGGTTAGTCAGGTTCTATGAAAAAGATTAATTATCGATAAATTTGATAGATACTTCACACTCATAATATGATAAAAAAAGAAAATAATATTTTATATTAAATAAAACAAATTATTATCTACATAAAAATTAATTAAATGAATCAAAACATAAAATCTAATTAATATTTAATTTATATAATAAATGAATATCACATGTGTATTAAATATTTTTTGTAAAAAATATTAATATTTGAGGTAATAATTGTTCATAAGTTTAATATTTTTAATATATTTATCTTGATTATAATCTTTTACTTATTTTTTTTTTTTGCTTTTAGTCATAATAATTTAAAAATAAAGTATGACTTCTTCAAAAATAAATAATGTTCTATGACATTATTATTAATTTTTAAAAATAATTAGTTACACATTAAATGTGACATTAGCATAACAAATAAATTTTACAAGATTGAACATGCATATCAATTTATATGAGGTTGTTCCAGTGTTTAACTAATAGTGTTGGAAAAGGGGTCTTAAGGGAATAAAGAGTGGGAAGATGTTGATGTTGTTGGTTCAAATTTCCAGCTGGTATTTTTAATCAAAATTAATAAATTAATATTTATTGATAAAAATGGTAATATTGATTTTGAATTTTAAATATGTAATCATGTTAAATATTTAGATTTTTTTTTTCACATTATATAAACAAAAGTCACCCATTTTATTTTCCTGTTATATATATTTCCATTTCGTGGACCATTCAAATTAAGTGTCAACTGATAAATCGAAGTAGTATATGGGACGAAAAAAAAACTCTGATAAGTTGAAAGTCCAATGTTACCGATTACCGAACGCACGAAGTGTGAATTATTTATTTATTTTTTATAATACGAAGTATGAAGTTTTGAAACTTGAAAGTGATATGGTTGAATATGATTAAATCCCCACCCATTCTGACCCTGGTTTAGTTGAAGTGCAAAGAATGGTCCGTAGGAGAGTTCTATGATGCCACATCCTCCTCAGACCAACACCATGAAAACGACAAATTTTGTTATTAATTATTCAGAAACATATTTGTAAAATCTTTTGCAGATTTACCAACTAATTATCACATTTTGTTACACGTAGATCAACTCATACCAAATTATTTCAGTTTAATCATAATCAGTAGTTTCAAGTTTTAAATTAAATATACAATTGTATTAAACACTGACAATTTGCACCAGAACGAAATCATAAACAGTTACCATTCTTTTTTGGTGACATAGAGCAAAGAACTAGGAAAATAAAACAAACAAAAAGGACTTAGGCTCTTAGGAACAATCTCCCCAGCTTATCATCCTGCAAACGCGTCTTCATAATCTCCGGTGGGTGTGTGAACACCTCAGTGTGACGAACTGTGCATTCCCAGTCCTTAAGTAGCTACTGTTTATTCTGCATGACTTCGTTGCTATACGCATGATAGTGCGTAATGTTATTATTCACCATGGAGGCCAATGTCAAAGAATCCGAATAACATATACCATTTTAGTCTTGCCAATTTTAGCCATCATATTTTATGGTTTGTAATTAACTAACGTGTGTCTGTCAATCGACCTTCACTAGAAAAGATTTTGGTCCCTTTCTATTTGGCTTTTCCATTTCCATTGGAGCTTGTAACAAGTCCTTCAAACAAGAATCTCCATTCGTTTATATATATATATATATATATATATATATATATATATATATATATATACACACACACACAAATAAAGTTTAAATTGCACAAATTTCCTTCCATTGTCAAATATATAATATTTATATATTATTATTATTATATTACATCGGCATCGCATGGTTGTTGGTCGATTTTGATTTGGAGCAGATGAACAACGAAAGAAGTTGGAAAACATCGTAGTCAAATACCCGAATCTTAGTACCCCCAAGACTTTTCGGTTTATAATTCTATTTTAATTTTAATTCCATTTGGACAGTCAGAGCTCACAAAAGCATGACTTTTCAATTCTCTATGTTGAAATTTGAATGTTTGAATGAAACCAATGCATCTACAACTTTTACAAGGAACTATTGAGCAATCTCATGAATAATTATTTTCATGCATTATGTGTATTTCACGTCATCATGAGAAATATTCAAGGTCAGACTGAATTGGATAAGAAGTTTGTTAAAAATCAGATATGCATAAATCGGAATAATAATTCCTCATTCATTCATTCACTCAATTTTCTTCTATATTTTTGAGAATGATTCAAAACAGATTTATGTTATATCGTTTGTGTTGTTTTGGGGAAGAAATAAAGATACGAGCAAAAATTCAAGCCGGACCGAAGATGCAAAGGTTATGTGAGGAGAAATAAAAGTGAAATATAGGTATTGATACGGGAGAAAAAAAAGAGACAAAAGTTTGAGAATATGAAGAAGAAAAATTCTTATGACAATGGAAGATAATTTTTTTCATGGAGGATACCATGGTTTTTTGGAAGATACTATAACTCTCATTCATGGAGAGAACCAAGTCATGGATAGAATCATGGCTCTGATACCATGCTAAAAATCAGATATACATACATCGGAATAATAATTCCTCATTCATTTATTCACTCCATTCTCTTCTATATTTTCCCTCAACATGATGTTCTTATATAAGAGAGAAAAATTCAACAAAATGCTAATAATGCGTATAACAATCTAATAAATCCTAACAATAATTTAAAATTTAAATTATACAATTATCGAAGTTGATATTAACTATATGGTTATGGTTCACTTTACATTCTCCTAAGGCTACACATGTTCTGCCAAAAACTCTAATTTGCATTAACATCCTGATTATATGTTGTTAAGTGAATGATGTTGGTTATTATGTAATGCTTTTAATGTATAGTTCAATTGTCAATTTTTGAATCATTTGAAGATAAACCATTCTTTTCAGTATTGACTATTTTATTTTCTACATAGCTTTCTCCATTTTATAAGCATATATCTACTCTCTCGTGTAAACAACGATTTGTTGTACTTTAAATAAAATGTTTAATAATTAAAGTTAGAGAGTCACTTTTTCTTTTCCATGTTAGAAGTAGAAGACTTGTGGTGCCAGTGTCCATTTAGAATATACATATATTACATAAATTGAAAACTGCACTCATTTTCATCAATTCTTGGATCAACTTGAGTCTTGGCCAAATCACTGCACTCATCAATAACATACCTTAATCAATCTTAGAACAATGCATCAACCACTCCAAGAATTATAACCTCTGCCTCTACCAAGCAACTGTCCTTCACCACATAACCCAAGTTTTGGTTGATGAAGTTATTGATAGGCATAAATCTGGCTGCACCATTTTCTTGGCTTGAGACACTAAACCAGTAGTTAGCTGCAAAAAGAGATTGTTGGTTATTGAAGTGAATAGTTGCTTTTGTTTGTTTAGAATTGTAGAGAATGTTACCCTCAATGTTAATTATTCATTCAACTATAGTGCTTCTCTTGAGAAATTGCACCTCATAAAAGTGATCAAACTATACCTTTTCCAAAGTGATGCTTGGCTTGCTTTTGGTCAAGTATGCGTAATAGTATCTGTGCATATATTTTGGAACAAGTAGAAAGGGCTGATGGGTCAGCTAAGGCTAGATACAGAGAAAGATAATTGCCCAATTCAGCGCCTTTTCCTTTGGGATATAGTTTTATCTTCCTGCCAAAAGACAACATAATGACAAATTAGGAAATTGGAAAAAATGTTTGCCTGCTGTTAGTTTAAAGCAAAACTTCAAATTAGGTTCAAGCAAGTACAAACATGCTTAAAACAAATTAAAACTCAACAATTAACTATTACATGAGCTCTGTCATCAATAAATCATGGAATTTGAAGTAAATAAATTAATACTAACATTCAACTCACATAATCATGTAATCTCATTTTCAACCATCATGAAACATAATCAAGAATTAACGTCATACATCAACTATCAAGCATCATCATCATCACAAGTTCATCATCAGCACCTTGAGAAGTAAAAATTCTTTGTGTGCATTTATCTTATTAAAGTTTTCTTCATCAGTGTATATCAATTTATATTTTTTGTTTGAATGGATTTTTCATCTTCACCTAAATTTACTTAAAATCCAGAAGATAAAAAAAATGTAGAAGCACATTGGAGTGCATCCATCATGCTTAGAAACAAAGCAGGGTTAATCATTTTTACCACTTAAAGTTTCCAGCATTGAATGGTTTGGAATTATAACATTCTGAATCCAACTTTAGATTGTCAAACTCGTAGAGGTGCTTGTATGTAATGGCTTCCTTCATCATTACCAAACATTCTCCTTTGCCTGTGCTTCTTTCTTTGCAAACAAAAACTTCTGCTCCAAAAGAACACGTATCATCCACTAGGTAACCTTTAGAGGCAAGGTTGAAGTCTCTGAGAGGAATAAATTGATCAATTCCCCATTCAGCCTTCATTTTGTGAAATCTCCTTTCCTTTCTCCCAGTATCTATCAAATGCAGTGTACCGAAAAGGGTTAGACACTCTTGCTTTGCAGGTAAAAAACTGAACTATCTTAGCAGCACAAAATAGTATTTTTTTTTTTCAAACTCATAGAAAGTAAACAATTTGTGTTTTGTTTGGATAAACTTCTTCCTAAATATTTTTTTATTGTCAAATATTAATTTTGTTAAAATGTTAAATTTTTGTTAGTAAATGTGACTGAACCTGTGATCTTTCTCATCTTTAATTCTCTCTTAACCATCCAATCCCTCATATTTTTCTTAAATATTTATAGGAGATGAAAATAAGAAGGTCAAATAAATTGTTTTTTTTATAAATTAAAATCAACTTATTTAAAAGTCAATTGAGATAACTTTTATAAAAATTAAAGTGTAAGTTAATTTTGTTTTATAGGAAAAACTTTGTTTTACTTTCTTATTTAATTTCTTCTTTTACGAAAAAATAAATACCCTGCACAACTAGGTAAATTTACTCAATAATTTCCCGTGGGAAAGTATTTGGTAAGAAAATGTATTCAAAGAAATTAAAATAGATACCCTGCACAACTAGGTAGTTGTCGTTGTTCTGATCATGCAAAAAGAATCGAAAATTGACATAGATTTCCCAACCATGATGAAGTGAATTTGTGTCATCCAACGCCAAGTAGAGTGATATGTGTTCCCTTACATTCTTGCTCTTGTTTCCACTAGGGTACAGAACTAACTTCCTACGTACGAGATAATTGTAATTTGTAAGCACGTACAGAACATAGTCATTGGACTAAAGTGATCCTTAATTTGAAATGCGGTGTAATAAGCTGGATTCATCATTAAGATTATTTTCAACTAGAACATAAAAATGTGTACGTACCATTTGTAGCCTCCAGCTTCAAATTTCCCTGATTCGTATCTCTCTATAGAATTCTTCGCAAGGAGTGAAAATGACTGTACTTTCATTACGTAATGAGCTGGTGGATCATCTACAGTAGATCGTGGAATGGCTGCAATATTATTGGTGAATGACACAAAGTGAAGTTTATTTTTATTATTATTATTATTATTATTGTACAAGGAGAAGCAAAATGTATTATGCACTTAGAAAGTCAAATCCAAAATTCATTCCGGCCCCAAAAATCTCATTGTTAACTAAGGTTTTCAATTTTGCATTTGCGTGTCACAAAGATGCATACATGGCAAATTAATTATGAAGACACACATGGAAAGTTGGAAACAAACATTTTAAAAGATATTACACGAAAAAAGAACGAAAGGAGACAAACCATCTTGACTACCCATTATTAGATACAAGCTATGGCAATGAGATCAGAAATGCCGTCAACTATTTCACGTATAATGTCAATGTTATTTATATTATTGTGTTTCAATATCCTTTCCTTGAAGAAAGCTGTTATATCTTTTAGCATGACAATAAAGCAAAAAGGTTCTCAATGAACATTTTAAGGTATTAGGCTTTTAGCTACTATATTCGTTAGAAAGGATTGATTTCAATCATAGGGATATTCTTTGCTTCAAATTGTATATGAAGGAATTATATCTTGAAGAATAACGTGGCTTTTACTCCGGTACAATGTGTACCAGGACTGTCTTATTTTTTATCCAGCAAAAAGGACCAAAAAATGACGTTTTTTAATCATTCATTGATTTCATTCTTGTTATGGCGATAATAGTTTGGGCCTGATTATTGGCCCAATTATCGTTAGAAGATCGTGGACTTAATTGATTTCCAGAACGTGATATGATCTCGTCCATAGTGACAGTTGAGAACGTGCGGGGCCGGAAATCTCGGGAATAGTTCATATCCCAACCACGAGGTAACATGCTTATAAATACAGATTAGTAGCCATGGAGAAAGGTACACCTACATTCTAACTCACTCTCTTTCAATTACACATAGCACACACCCCACGTCAATTGGTGGTTTCTCTGTGATCATCTGCTTCAGGGTATCATTCTCCATTGATGCTCTTGAAGTAATAGAGTTGGGATTGATCAAACAACAATTACGTAGCACCTTGATGTTATACAATTGTGTTCTGGAAACATACAGAACAATTCTAATACCAAGTATAATGAACAAAGCTTCTTCACATTGTCGCTCTTGTTTCCACTTGAATGGAGCACCAGTTTTCTCTTTCAAAATCATTTTATATAAAAGGGTCTTGCACTTACTAGGTTAGGTTGAGATTATATTCCATAAAATATCATGTTACGATCACATGACTATATGGTGTAATGGTACTCATAAAAAAATGGTGTAATGGTGCATTAGCTGCAAATAAAGTTTGGCAAAAAGCACTCAATAGATAACTAAAATGATAAGTAAGCTTTTGAACTCAATACTTGAGGAACTCTGGAATCTCAAGGGTTTCCTAGCTTTAATTTCTCTATGAGTAAGCACTTATGAGGAGGAATAAGTTTATTATTTGGATTGAGAAGGATAAGGAGATCCTCAAATTATTGTTTGCGCTGTTACAGGTATTGTTGCTAGTTTATAAGAGGATCCTAATGTTGAAGTTTTTTTTAAATTAAGAAACAATACTAATTTTGAGGATTTTTTATTAAAAAAATAAAACAAATGATAATGTATTTTTAATTATTCAATCCAATAATGCAACCTAACAATGTTAACTTGGGTTGGGTTATTTAAATAAAGGAAATTCAATCTAACTTAATTAAGTTTGATTAAATTGGATTGAAAATCAAACTAAATTCAACCTAACATGTCTCACTTACTTTCAAATGCACTTGCAAAATTTTACGAATATTGGTAAAATAACAATAAGGCTATTGCTTCCATCCCTCTTTTTTATTTCCTGTACCAACAAAAGGACTCAAACGGACAGCAGTACCCCTCCATCCGAACACCCAACACCACTGTGTCTCATCTCCACGTAACCACCCAACACGACCGCTTCACACAAACACCACCACCCAACACCGTTGTCAACAACTATGATATAGGGGAAGAAGAAACACAGCGTCAAGACACAAGAAGTGTAAAATGCCATAATTATGGAAACTCCTTTCTGAAATAGTAAAAAAAAATTGAATATTCTAGAAAGGGCTTTCCAAAATGTTGTCACGTTTTACACTTCCTTGACTCCATGCATGGTTCGTGGGTGGCGACATGATGTTGGATGCAAAGGGTGGTTGGGTGGTGGGTCTGGTGATGTAGCGGTTAGGTGCTGGCGGCGGCTATGGAAGATGTTGGCTGGGAGGATGAAAGGGAAGGGAAGGACATATTTGTCCATTCATGTTTTCTATGGGGTGCAGGAAGGAAAAAAAGGAGGTATAGGAAGCAATTTTCTAACAATAATACTAGATTCTAGTAGCTAAAGCCCTTCAACCAAATGGGCTTATAATTATCCTTTTGGGCTTGGTAGCTGGTGATTTAGTAGATGAATGATCGAGATTAACATGTGATAAGTGGCTATAAGACTAAATTTAAAAACGTCATACATTTTTCTAATCTATTTTCGTTGATAACTTTTTATTTGCCATTCTCGGTTGTTTCATTATTAAAAATTCATATTTCTTTGTGAATTTTTCTATGCAAATTGAATACCATTTGCGCAATTGGACCTGGATCGATATATCATTTTCCTATGAAACTATCATTTTATTATAACTTTTTTTGTTAGCGTATGCCTAAAAATGGGTATTTGGGTCGTAATTCACGGACCAATTCATATTAAGTTATATGGGTTTACGTTAAACATTGTGGAGTCTAGTTAAAAAGGTTGCGTCAGTGTGTGATAGATACTACCTAGGATTAGGAGGCCACAACACAAAACGAAGAAACCGCGTACTATCGTGGACATGCTTTGGCTTACATCGTAAGAAACAAGTGCCACGTCGGACATGTGTGAACGCTACGTGTTGGGCTTTGACTTCAACTCTCTCTTTACTTTAAGTGCCTTTCACGCGCCACCGTTGTTCTCCGTCCCTGTCTTGTCCCTCTCTTTTCTTTTCATTATTATTCCTTCATTTCTATTTCCTTCAACACTCTTTCATTTCCCTGCTACTCTGTTTTGGCCTTTTCCTTCATCTCTTTCATCGAATTCAATTCAATTCTCTGCACTGGCTTTTTGAAATTTCCATGTGTGAGTGAGAGATTATTGCTCTGTTGTGATCATGGCTGATACCACAAAATACATTCCCAACTCACAATTAGGTTAGAGATTCCCCCTTTTTCAATTTTTGTTGTCATCATCATCAACCTTGTGCCTTTTTTTAATTTACATTTTCTTAGTAGTTTCTGTTGAAATCATTTCATTCTTTCTGCATGCATGCATGTAATACTGTCTGTCGTTGGGATCATTTTTATTTCAGTATTCCTTGTCAAATGGGATGTCATTTTCTTCTTCCCTTTCGTTTACATGTTTTCAATTGCTTAACTTGGATTGGATCACTGATCACAATTGGGAATTTCGTACTTTGATGTGAGCTATAGTTAGCCAGGTCACACTGATGAATGTGCCAATTGAATTAAATTAATGCATTGCCTGTGCATTATCGTATGCTAATTTAAACTTTAGTACCATTGTTGCCTTCATTGAATATAACTATAACTTTATGAATCAAACAGAGTAATGTATTTTGTTTAGTTTGATTTTTTTCCCCATGTCTAGTATAATGCCCTTTGAACCTTTGAATGTTTCCTGGTACGTAATAGAGCTTGAAGAGATATTGCATGAAGCAGAACATCGATGGCTTCGACCTGCTGAAATATGTGAGATACTTCGCAATCATAAGAAGTTTAAATTAACACCAGATCCACCTGTTATGCCTCCAGGTATTTCCTATTTTTCCCTGAACTTCATGCCCCTCTTGATTTTCATATTTGCTACAGTCAAGGAAGGGGAGGGAATGCATTTTGCCTCATTCGGGGCTTGAATAATCGATTCAGTGGGTGACCAGTGGGGTAACAGGCTCACACCAGGGAGATAGAAGGGTGAAGGGAGAAGGGAGAAGAGAGGGAGGAGAGGTCGCGATTTCGAATCCCTCACCTGACATTTCTAACAAAACTAACATTTGTCGATAAAAAGGAAAAAAAAAAAAAGCTCACACCACGCGGTCCTTTGATTCCTTTATCAAAGGGCACTTCATTGTTGCTGTCATGATAATCTAAAACATGAAACAATTGTCATGCACTCATGCTTTATAATTTGGAATTTCCTTGTTCTGTTTTTCATTGAGCATTTGAGATGGAGAAACTAATTGATAATGGCGATAATAGAACTCAATTAGCTAAGTTAGCTTCACCAACGCACCAAAGGAAAGACCTTGATCGTTATATATGCTTTGCCTGCTATGAAGATGGAATGCTAATTTTGACATCAAATTGTTATTCCTTTTTACCAGATGGATCACTATTCTTGTTTGATCGAAAAGCACTTCGTTACTTTCGCAAGGATGGTCACCGGTGGAGGAAGAAAAAAGATGGGAAGACTGTAAGAGAAGCTCATGAAAAGTTGAAGGTGTGCTGTTCATTTTATTAGTTGTAAGTTTCACCTTTTAGAATTGTTATTTTAATTGAACCTCATGCATGTTTCAAATTGTTGAGTTGGAACTCTGGAATAGCCTCGTGAAATTAATCCACTTTAGATTCCTATTCTTTAACATACAAGACCATGGTAATGCATTACGAAACACCTCTGATTACACAAGTGTGTAGCTTCATGGATGGTCCTGAAATTCATGGCTTGTTTAACTATTTTGCGAATGTGATCATTAACATATGAAGCACAAGAAGCTTGATATCTAAGGAGGATGTCCTTCTTTAAGTGTTCAATTGCTAAACCTTAATTTGAATCCATGGATTTATAATTTCATATAATTTACTTTTAATTTAAAATTAATGGAATAATATAAAGTTGTCACACCATTCCCTTTTTTCAGTTCATTATATATTCTTTATTGGGACTATTTTATTGTTGTTTTTTTTCCTTAGCTGGACGTATGTTAATAGTGGTTGAGGAATCTCCTAGGATTATACTAAAGCTAACTAGTTTTTTTCCTTCCAATTTTGATATCCAATTGGTACTTGCCTTTTTTCTTGACAGGTAATATTTCATTCAAATTCATTTATGATTAATATAAGTAACACAATGGATAATAAGCTAAGAAAAGTTCTGTAAAACAAGCTTGTTTATGTTGAGATAAAATAGCAAACATTAGAAGTGCTTTGACAATGTTTTGGCGTATTGTATAAAGCTTATATTTTGGCAATTGTATCAAATAAACATATTAAGTAATTGGCTCTATTTTAAAGTGTAGGCTGGTAGTGTGGATGTCTTGCATTGTTACTATGCTCATGGTGAGGATAATGAATACTTCCAACGGAGAAGTTATTGGATGCTTGACAAGTGAGTTTCCGTCATTCTCTTAATTTCAGGTTTTGTAGTTCCTATATTTGATTTTTTTAAGAGAATATTCAGTATGGTGCTTATGTTGCGAAATGCTAATGTATTTGGTCAATCTGTTAATTTATTTGAAATATTGAGCAATAATAAGTCGAGCTTTAAGTTTGCATTTTGCATAAAACACTGAAAATAATGTTTTTCTGATGTAGTTTTTTTCTTTTGGTTCTTAAGGGGCCAATATTAACAAATCCAAGATTGGACCTTGCGAAATAGCAATCTAAACAGTCCAGTATGAGGGTGGATTTATTTTTTTAATAAAGAAGAAATTTTAAAATACTGATATATAAAGATTTCTAAATTTCAATGATTAAACAAAAAAAAAATCATATTTCATTGGTTGATGATGAAAATCCAACAATATTATGAATATTGAAAACCGATGAATAAGATTGCTGTCTGTAGTGAGCTCTTATTTTAATGGACTTATTTTTTGAAGGTTTGGGTCTGCATGAAATTACAGACTGTTCCACTAGTTCTGGCCGTTTTTACTGTATTAGCGTTGATTAAAAAAACGGTGACAACTTGAACTTCATGTTGGTTTGCAGGCAGTTAGAACACATTGTCCTTGTGCATTATCGTGAAATTAAAGAGGTATGCATGTGTTCTTCTCTGTTTTTTGAATTTTATTTTATTTTATATCATATAAAGCTATCTAGATAAGATGCTGCTATATTGTAACCAGAATCCAGTTTATTCTGATTAGTGTTAAGCTCATCTATATTTTTTTTGTTATCATTTTTCCAAGCTTGTTTATAATGGTGTGCCGCTTTTGTGGGTTGTGAGCAATCAGAAAGACTGACTAATGATTGACCTGTCAATGGATCTTCTGATCTTATTGTGATTATTCAAATTTGCATATTTTGTGCATTTAAGTGTTGTTGTATTATGTATGCTTTACAGGGCTGCAAGTCTGGCATCTCACATTTGCCTGTAGTTCCAGCAACCCTGGTTGGTAGTTCTCAAAATACTTCAGTGCTTTCCTCTACCAAAATAAACTCACCAATATCTCTAGTTCAGACATCTTTCACATCAAGTGCAAATAAAGTTTATCAGAATGGTCGAGCCTCAGAGTATGAGGATGTCAATTCAAAGAATGGTCCTCAAGCCTCCTCTCATGCTCAGCCTATCAGCAATTCCGTACTTCACAGTGCACCTCGGCTTACACATGAAGCTGCTGGTAAGTTGTATGAGACTGTAGACGTAGGATTCATTCAAATTATGATGAATGATTTGAAATTAGGAATAAGTTTGTTATGTTGGTTCTTGTGTGTATTAATTTTCACTGCAAGTAGATGCCTAGTGCCGTTGTTGTTTTCTCTTACAACAAAGTATCAATAATGCAGATTTTAAAAAAATTGTTTTATGTTACTGATCTTTCATAATGCTCTTTTACAGAATTACTGAACATTATTATATTTGCGGGATTATTTTCATTTTGATAGTTCATATGCCTTCACTTTATCTTTGTAAAGTAAATTTCACCTATAAAAATGTTGGTTTATTTTAATTTACCTTGGGATGCAACCATTGTTTTATTTTGTTTTGTTATTAGTCAAATGAGTTTTGTGGCAAAGATAATGCCTATTGTTTTGGTCCTCCTTTACTCTCACACCTCTAATTTGTTTATTTGGTCCATGGAGAGGGCAGTCTTTGGCTACTATGCTTATCTATAATAGCAGTTTTCTTTGAATTTTGACATGTGATTCTTTTTAATGATTTAGGGTTTTCTGAGTTGTTAAGGAACCCCTTGATTTCATCGTGGCCATCTTCTTTCCCTAGCTACTCTCCTGGTACTGGCTTGTCTCCCTGGACCTCAATTCAGAACTCTAGCAGAAACCCAATTAATATGCATGATGGAAAGCATCATGTTGAAGGATCCGTTGAAGCCTCTGAAGCTGACTTAACTGTTCATAAGCTAAGAAATGCTGGGTTAGATGCTGTTCGCAGAATGCAAGATGGTGTAATTTTCAGAGATAGGCTCATTACTGACATGTGCATCCAGCCAGTTATAGATTTGCCTACTGTTAATCAGGTGTAGTAATTGCGATTATCAATAATTTTAAACTTTGACTGCGACATCTCTACTTTCCTTTATCATTCATCATTATTTTATAGCCTCAAAAGTTTGGGTAGACTTGTGCTTCTGTGTCTGAAACAGAAAACTTAAACAGTCCAAGTAATTATTAGCTTTGTCAATGCATTTGATATTCATGTAACAACATAATGTATTTTATGATCTTTAT
Source organism: Glycine tomentella (assembly GCA_007407185.1). Lineage (NCBI taxonomy): Eukaryota > Viridiplantae > Streptophyta > Magnoliopsida > Fabales > Fabaceae > Glycine > Glycine tomentella. The sequence goes on from PYAF01002407.1 coordinate 3,095,757, forward strand.
GCCTATGTTGTGCCTGACTTTCATGCTTAATAATATCACTAGCTGAAATCCTGTAGGCTTCTGGATGTTACTAATGCAATCTCGTACCTATGTGTTTTTTATATACTTTACTAGCATGCTCATTCACCAATGTGACATTTTTTTTTAATTATATTGTGGCAGGTGAAAAACGAGCATGGTCTGGATTCATTTCATGCTCAAGTCCTTGATCATAATGATCATCCAGTTGTTGCAACTACTACAATCCAAGTTGAACAAAAACTTCATGATGGTGGTTTAGACAATGATAAATCGGAACAAGTTGAATATGGGGAAATGAAGAAACTTGATAGTTTTGGAAGGTGGATGGATAAGGAAATTGGTGGAGACTGTGATAATTCCTTGATGGCTTCAGATTCTGGTAATTATTGGAGCACACTTGATGCTCATAATGAGGATAAGGAGGTATCTAGTTTACGTCACATGCAGTTGGATATGGATTCATTAGGCCCTTCTCTTTCCCAAGAACAACTATTTAGTATCCATGACTTTTCCTCTGATTGGGCATATACTGGGGTTAGAACAAAGGTGTGTGCCTTTTCATGCACATGCTTGAAATTTTATGCATTTGTATGTTCATGAATTCACAATATAAAATCTGGTTTTGATTTATTTCTTCCTTCTGTGAAAAGGTTTTAATAGTTGGCACATTTCTGGGGAGTAAAAAGCCCTCTAGTGAGACCAAATGGGGATGTATGTTTGGTGAAATTGAGGTTTCAGCTGAAGTTTTGGCGGATAATGTCATAAGGTGTCAGACTCCTTTGCATTCACCTGGACGTGTACCATTCTATATTACCTGCAGTAATAGGTTAGCCTGCAGTGAGGTCAGGGAATTTGAATTTGTTGAAAATCCAACCAAATTTTTAGGTCCTGTGGGTATTAAAATCTCACCAGAAGAAGAGGTAGGACTTCAAATGCGACTTCTTAAACTAGTAGACTTGGGACCTGACAATAAGTGGTTGAAGTGTTCCATTTCAGATTGTGAAAAATGTAAACTCAAGGGAACAATGTATTCCATGAGAGATGATAGTGGAGTATTTGAAGAAACTTCCCAGATTGATGGAATTGGTCATATAAACCATAGAGATATATTTTTTCAGAGATTAGTGAGAGACAAGCTTTATGAGTGGTTGATATATAAGGTTCATGAAGGAGGAAAAGGACCACATGTGTTGAATGATGAAGGACAAGGAGTAATACATTTGGCAGCGGCACTTGGTTATGTGTGGGCTATGGCCCCATTAGTTGCAGCTGGTATCAGTCCTAACTTTAGAGACTCTCGTGGAAGAACAGGACTTCACTGGGCATCATATTTTGGGAGGTCAGAAACTCTTCATGTTTTTCTGTGCTTGTATCTGGTATTATCAGGGATTTATCTTCAACAAAAATGCATATTGTAATTCCTGTATCTTCCATCTTTATTTGGTCGGTGGATAAATAAAATTATACTCTCAGTGTATTCTATGAATTTTTCTTTTCAAAACTTGAATTTTTTTTTCATCTATGCCGGAAATTTGTATGCCCAGTTTCATGTTGTTGGGGATGATTCTCATTACATATTGTCTGAGTCCTTAGACTTTAGTTTTATGTGTTCCGCCTCTCTAATTATTGACATGCATTTTATGGGCTATATATAGTAATTTTATATGATAAATGTGTATCTATTCTCACTCTGTCTTGTGTTCCCTCTTTCCAGAGAAGAAACTGTTATTGTGCTAGTTCAGTTAGGTGCAACCCCAGGTGCTGTTGAGGATCCAACATCAGCATTTCCTCGAGGACAAACGGCAGCTGATTTAGCTTCAAGTAGAGGACATAAAGGCATTGCTGGGTATTTGGCCGAGGCAGATCTGACAAATCAATTATCTGTATTGACTGTCAAGGAAAATGAAACTGGCAACATTGCCACAACAATAGCAGCTAACAGTGCTTTTCAGTCTGTTGAAGATGACTCATCTAATATGACAAAGGATGAGCAACATTATCTCAAAGAGTCACTTGCTGTGTTTCAAAAATCAGCCCAGGCAGCTGCTTCAATCCTAGCAGCCTTTAGAGCAAGGTCATTCTGTCAGAGACAATTAGCCAAAAGTAGCAGTGATATTTCTGAAGAAGTACTTGACGTAGTTGCTGATTCTTTGAGCAAGGTACAGAACAAGGGTCACTTTGAGGATTATTTACATTTTGCAGCTTTAAAGATTCAAAAGAGATATCGGGGATGGAAAGGAAGAAAAGATTTTTTGAAGATACGTGACCGCATTGTAAAAATCCAGGTACTTGTGCGCTTACAGTGTATTCTACTACCATTATATCATGATCATGCCAGACTTCTAGATGATTTTCATGACAAGTTTAATCATCAGCTTCTGTTCTGTTTCACCCTAAAATAATTTTGTTTTCATTCTTTTGGACTTCAATCTATAAAATTGTTATATGGTGACTGGAGTTTTTCTTAATATGAGCTTATTGTGATTTCATTTGGCATTTTCCATTTGAGTAAACCTCCATTCAAGACCTGAGATTTTCTCAATATGTACTAACGGTGTAAAACATTCAATCACAAACCATTATATATGTTAAGTTTGTTGATTTTTTACAATAAATATCTTACAAGTAGTTTTGCATTTTCAGAGTGCATGACCATTAAACTCTTCATTTTATATCTGTAATGGAGACAATATTACATCATTTAATTTAATTCTTCTATATAGGCTCATATTAGAGGACACCAAGTTCGTAAGCAGTACAAAAAAGTTGTGTGGTCTGTTAGCATTGTGGAAAAAGCAATCCTGCGCTGGAGACGGAAAGGAGCTGGTCTGCGAGGATTCCGGGTTGGGCAGCCAGTTGGTGTTGTGGCTAAAGATGCCGAGAAAAGTGACGAGTATGAATTTCTTAGCATTGGGAGGAGACAAAAATCAGATGATGTAAAGAAAGCTCTAGATAGAGTTAAGTCCATGGTTCGTAACCCAGAGGCTAGGGATCAGTATATGAGGCTCATCATGAAATATGAAAAGTTTAAGGTACTCATTATTTATTTCCTTTTGTTGGGCCATGTTTTTTATGCCATTGTGGTGCACAGATGGCTTTCAAGTTTTGGTTGATACAGTTTTGGTGAATTGATTAAAAAAGAAGATATAATCAGTTCTTGTTTATTGAAAACAAATCTGATTTGCTAATTTTATTTTGCTGCTTGTTTTGGCATACTGTTTAACAGATTGATGATGAAGGAAGCAGTTAATCAGAGCATGTCAGTTAGACTCTGAAGGAAGAAAAGAGGAATACTGATGGCAATTACTAAAATCTTGCGATATACTTTCTATGAAAATAACATCTAACATAGTTTCTAGTTTATATGAGCGTTCAGATAATTTGGAAGGTAGAAGAAAATTCAGAAATAAAAAAAAAAAAAAATGAAGGGGATGCCTTTTTATTCCCCTTATATTATATCAGTTGAATAGAAATCAGTTTAGTTTTTTTTTGTGTGTGAAATAGAAATCAGTTAGTTGATATAATGTAATAATATTGTTTAGACTTAAAGAATATGTGGATTTTCGCAATATATTACTTTTATTTATACTTTGCTTGTATGCAACTGCAATTTGCTTGTTCTACACTAATTTTGATTGGTTCTTCACTGATTTAACTCATTTTGCTCTACTAATTTCTTTTGGCTGTTCGGACGATCACTTAGTGTTTGGATATCAATCATCATAAATTATAATGAATCCCCCGCCCCCCACACAAAAAACGTTCTGTATGGATACAGTTTAACAGACATTTAATGCCCGCAAACACATCTAAACATACTATTAATTGATTTTAAAATTTAATTGGTGAGCACTGAGCAGCGACTCCAAATTCATATACAGCTGATTGAATTAATAGGTGATACTTTTCCTTTTATCCTTTTCTTTACATGGAAATTGGAATTTTATTCAAAGTGAAGGAAAATTGGAAGGTATTTGTGTCGATCATATGAAAAATTTTGCACACGAGAGAAAAATTAGGTGCACACCATTACAAGCCTTTTCAAGCATAGTTGTTCAAAATTCAAGATGACAACCTCGAACATGTCAACTGAGAACTTGAACAAATACAATAGGGAAGCGGATATCTTCAAATACTGTAATTGCATAATTGGCTCCCCGAGGTGAGGGTTAACACAAATGGAAATATGCGTACATTTTTTTTATTTGATGATATTTATGCTACTCTCTTTTGTGCGTGTGAAGAGTATCTGTACAGTTTAGCCTTGCGAATTATTACCAGCAAATTTGCGGTAACAAGAAGGCTCGTCATTAAAACGAGAAAGGCGTCGTTCGGGTTGAGACAAAGACAACCTTTTATTGAATCCACCGTTACCCAAATTTAATGCACCCTTGTCCTGTAATCAACAAAATGAATGGCACGTAAGAAAAATGGTTCATCATAAAATGGTAACTAGACCCTACCAAAAGCAAAAAAATGAGTAGACATGCCTTAGTCTTTGATGACTGTGGAGCAGGTTGGGTATTTCGTGTCCCAACTATTGTTTTCACCATGTCATCTAATTCTGCAACCTTCCTGATGAGATTGGTCTTGTCCATCTACAAGAAGAGGCAAGATAGCATGAGAAGAAAATTTTGAATTCTTATGGGGAAACTCGGGTCACAAATATGTGTTGTGCCATACCTTCAACATTTCATTTTGTGCAGAAAGCAATTGATCTCGCTCTTGCAGTTGCTGCATTGCTATCTGAGTGGCAAGTATATCTGCCTCTTTGGTTTTCAGTTCCGATATGCAGCTGAGTCACAAATTTGTGTAGTGAGAAAAATGGAAATGAAAGTTTTGAACGCTCTTGCAGTTTTGAATAATCTAAATAGTTGAAATACGATAAACTATCAAACTCCTAAATCATGAACTATTCCAAATTGAAGACATTCCGAGGTATACTAACCATTCTCTTTCTTCAATTAGATCATTTATCTGCAGTCTTAAATCGAGATTCTCTTTTTCCTAATGAGAAGGAAGTGATAATTAAGATAAGCACGTGATAAATATACTGTACAACATAATTTAGCAACAATTACCTTCGCAATGAACTCTTCTCTATGATGATGAGCCTCCTCCACTAATTTCACAATTTGGTTTTCGTCTATCAAATTCTATAGCATACCAGAAGCAAAAAAACACAACAATGAGAAATCACGCCCATGAACTCCCACAATTAAAATTGAATCTGAAACTTACTGCATAGTTGGTAATGTCCAATTTGACACCAAGAAGGTCCCGAATGACATCATGAGTCATGCTTTCAGTAGCAGCCAGCCTTGTTTGTAGCATGCATACCTGCTTAAACATAAATTGTTAGACCACTATGCATTGATAATTATTGTTTTAATTCTTCTTACCACTGCTACAATATCTATATGAAGTAGCTCCGTTTTTTCCTACACCTTAATAATTGGCTAAGTCTTTGATGATGAGCCTCCTCTAATTTCAAAATTTGCTTGGGAAATTTTTTTACTAAACATTGTTAAAACAGAGTACAAGTCATGTAAAAGTTTAGGTGTGGTAGAAACATTTCCTGTTCAAAAGATATCCAACAAATAACAAAAATGATGATATTGGTTTAGGTTTAAATGAATTATTAATGACAACCAAACATTCTACACGTAGATTATTGAGACCATCATTTTTGCTCTTTTTTTCTTTCTTTTGATGTATCATTTTATCTAAAACCCTTATAGCTATAATAATATGAAAATGATATTGATGTGTACTATCCAGGCATCTAAAAGGTTAAGTACCTCCTTTTGCCGGCTAGCTGCAAGTGCTTCTAGCTCTTCCACACGGAGCCTTGACACTAACAGTTCTTGATCTTTCTCCTGATTCATCTGCTGAACAATATTTGAAATGCATCTGAATGGTGAGCTTGAACCTCTTGTCCTTACTGAGCTTTTCTCAATTTTCTCTGGTGCTGATACCATTGACTTTGAATTTGACACTTCTGTTTTGACTTCATGGAACATGGACTCCAGGCACTTGTACTAACCAAGAAGGACAAGGGAATTAAAAGAGATGGGAACGTAAGAATAACTGATGATACAAAGTTTCTGATAAAACTGACACTGCTGTTTTGTTAATCAAACTTGCTTTATTACAATGTGACCAGAAAATTAGCTGATAAAACATGAACTTATATTAAATGTGTACCTTCTGTTGGTACTGCAATGCTTGGGCTTCAGCATGCAACACAATTTCAGATATATACTCTTTGCACTTTTTAATCTTCCAAAATATATACAAAATGTCAGACTTCTGGAAAAAAAATAGTGCAATGCATAATTTGATTTAATTGTCTTGTAATGAAATATCTTGGAAGTCAAGGAAAAATACCTCTTTATCTTGTTCTGCATTTTCCGTTTCAAGAAACCTTATCCGACTTAGTGCCTCGCAAAGTTCCAGTATTTTACTGGGTTGCCTACATCAGGGTTTTCATATGATGGACAGTGGAGAAATTAAATCAGAAACAGAACAAATTTTGACCAACTTTTCATGTAAAAATTATTTTACACTAATCTAATCTTTGTATCTCCACATCATTGACTAATCAGGTTTTATGAGAGTGAAATCCTTTCAATGATGTGCCAAAAAATGATTATAGCATGAAAAAACGTTTACACGTACAGTTGATCAAGACTAACCTAGATATATGCTCATCAGTTTGACCACTTGTGCTTTCTGAATAAGCATTCTTGGGAAAATTGTCAACTAACAATAATCTCTCTTTCAAAGCTTGGAGTTCCATTCTCAGTGAATCACTAATTAACCGATGTCTTCCCACCTCCTCATCCATTTCATGTACCTAAGACCAATGCATTCTAGTCAGTAAGAAGCTAGTAACTAAAAGACCAGTTCAATTATGCTACTGAGACAAGCATGAAAGGTAGTGATATTGAACATTAATAATATTACTGAACTTCTTCACTTTGAATTACTTCCCAAAAACTTATTCTGTATACAAGTGAATCATACATGAAACTAACCTTTTTCTCTAAAACATTAATGGTAGACTCAAGCTCCTCAACAGAATGTTCCAGAATCTTGACTTCCTCTTCCTTTTGCTCAGCGAACAGCTTACTAGACTCTGACTCCTACAAATGATATTTCATTTCAACCAAAGGTCGTTCCACCAATAATAATTATCTTAAGAGTAGAAGGTAACAGAATAATCAGCATATAGATACCTGACGCGCTTCCATGGCAATAGCTTCCTTTTCGTCAGCCAAGGAATAAGCCATCTCAAGCTTACCATTCAAGACGCAAACTTCTTCATGGAGTTGGTCTCTCTCTATTATCACCTGGTTTAGTTCATCCTCAATGCTTTCAAACAAGGCAAGTGATTGATTTTCCTGTGAAGCTGTCAAATTAGAAATTTCTTTTTCCAAACCTCTAATCACCTCTTTATGTTCCTCCAATTTCCCATCAGCTTCAGTTTTGTTGGCATATAGTTCTTTCAGAAGCTCCCTTAACTCCACATTTTGATTAGAAAGTTTCTCAATTGATTCTTTAGCAAGTTGAAGGTCATAATTTGATGTAGTTAATGCCTTCTCAGTGTCAGCAAGAGAACCTTCAAGTTTTCTGTTTTGAACCAGTATACCATCAAGCTGACTTGCTTTAATCTCTAGCTCATACCGAACTTGGCTTAGAGAAAATATTAACTTCTCAGTCTGATCCTTAATGTCCTTGCTGTTAGAAGCCTGTTCCTGCAATAGCCTAAAGTCAAAAAGTAAGCCTTCTAATAGCTCTTGCTTCCTCTCTAACTCCTTTCTAAGAGCCATATTTTCATATAATAGGTTGACATTGGGCAAGTCTGGCTGCTCTTGCACCTTTTGCATTAGCACACATTGATCTCTTTTCTCTGCACCTTCTTTACCTGTACTAATTGCAGGCTCTGCAACACTAGAGCAAATTTGTGGCAACTTATGCAATTCCCCTGGTCTGGCAGATTGCAAATCACGGTTCACAGTAGTGCAGGCAAATTTACTGATAAGATCTGTTACACAGCAATTGTACAGAACAAAAGATACAAACCCTTCATCCACCATCTGAGAGCAAACATCTTCTACTGATGACCTCAGGTTGTTCATAAAGTATAGCATCTCCTGCCCAGTCACAAGAATATCAGAATACATTGTCAAGAATTTCTTTTCTGCATCAATTTGCATTTGCAAGAAATGCTCTTCTAGCATAGAAACTGAATTTGTCATATCTATCAAACTGAAATTGATGTGGTCCTTCAATAATTGATTCTCTTCTTCTTTATGAAAAATTGAAGATTTGAGTTTTTGAATCTCTTCTACCAAGCTTGCTTTCTCGATCATCAAGTCTTCACCAGCCTGCTTCCACATAGCAGTCAACTGTTTTGAATCTTCATAAGCTTCCGTCAAGGCATGCAGTGTAAGATCAGCTTCCTGCACTGTTGCATGAGCTTCCATAAATTTGATCAAGAAGCCATCATCAGGCTTAATCTGAGTAAAGGCACAAAATTAGAGAATATAAGAGACATGCTTTTATTCATGTACAGCATAAAAGTTGATGATTGTCAAGCAAGCAATAAATGTATACTTGGTGCATCCATTTCAGAGTTGGGCGACTAAATCGAAAGCTACATACCTCTTTGTCATTCGCACGACCTGCTTTGTCTTTCTGCATCTCCAACTGGAAATATGGAGCCACCTTTTTCAGTTCTGTCATTCATTATTACATGATTTAGACTGTTGCAGTACTTTTCAGATGAATAAATACAAATAGATGTCACATTTCAAAAAGTATATATTTATGGAAATAGAAATTATACCTTTTGGGTAAGAACAGGATCCATCATCCAATTCTTGGAGGAATGCAGACAGACGAAGATACAGTCTTTGAAAACCATCATATGTGACATTTAATTCTTTACTCAGACTGCACACTACTGCTTCATTATGGATTGGCCTTTCCACAAGCTTTCCTGTATTTGATGATTTGCAATCACCATGAGATTGAATTACAGAACATCTTTCGGATTTTAGGTGTACAATTTGTTCAGTTGTTTTTCCAGGGAACTTAAAGTTGCAAGCATATGTGGATTCATGTGACTTGCTTCCAGAAGCAAAGCTGTCAGTTTCAGTTGATAAATCAGAGACTGAAGAACTATCAGCGCTCAAATCATCAGCATCTATGAGATCTTCATCCAGTAGTTGAAAGCTAGACACATCTTCTGCTTTGATAAAATTGTCTATGACATTCAATCTTCTATTCACTTCAACAAGTTGCCCTTTTATCTGATGTAGTGTGTGATGCTGGTTTGCATACTCCTTACATTTGTTTGCATTTGATGTTAAGGAGTCTACTCTATAACCCTCAGAACTTCTATGATAAATCTTTAAATCCTTTATTTCTTTCCTCATATCCTGAGTTTCTTTGACAATGTCCTGAATCAAGTTCCTGTAAGCAGAATAAAGGCCTGAAACACCAGTTTGGAAAGCTTCTATCTGTGTTTCTGTATCAACAAAAGAGGCTTTTACAGCATTCTCCATCTCCAGTACCTCTAGTTTTGTTAACTCAACTTGAGCCATAAGATCATTCAGTATCAAATTGTTTTGAACATCTTGATTCTCAGAAATAGTACAATTTCCAAGTCTGGCTTGCACATCAAGTTCAGGAATGGAAATATCTTGAACATCATCATTCATATGAGCTACATTATAACAATCAGAGAGCCACTTTGCCACAAGGAATGCAGCATCAGCTTGTTTGGTTACTTTACTAAGTTGATTGTTTTTATGATTTATTTCATTTTCCAGCATCCTTATCATATTGGTCTTCTCATTTAACAACACTTGCAACTCAATCGCCTCCTTATTGCCTTCATTGTTGTCTAACTGTTGAAGTGCATTGAAGGCTACTGTTGCTTCCTTTAAGGAACTTATTTTCAGCTCCATGTCCAATACCATCTTATGTGCATCCTTCAAGTTACTTTGTAGCTGCTGAATTGTTTCCTCCTTCTCAATATACTTTTTGACCGCCATGTCAACATGTTCGCTAATCCAAGCATTGGCCTGGGGAAATGAACAAGAAATGTTTTTCACCTGACCACAGGCATCTTTGAGAGATCTGGAGCCTTCTAGAAGGAAAGTTGTCAGTTCCAAGATTGCCTTTTCCCAGTCCAAACTCCGTGACCTAATTTCATCTTCTTTTTCTGCAATCATATTTCTTAGCTCTGTATTTTCTTGAGCAATGGTGCATAACCTCTCTTCAAACTCTGACTGAAGATGGGAAACCTCTTCCTGTAAATGAAGAATTGTATTGGTTGTCTCCATCTCAACCTCTTGACAGATTATTTCAGTCTGTCGTTTTTTAGATAATTGTAATGCCCATTTCTCTTGATATTGGTCATTAAATAACCTCGCTTCTTCAAGATCCTTGCTCATTTTTTCCAATTTGGCCTCTAACTCTTTGTTGTTATATTCATTATCTTTAGCAAGCATTATTGAGGCTCGCAAAGCATTTCCTTCAATTATATTTGCTAAAGCATCATCAGCTTCCCATGTAGAGGACGGAATTTCATCTCCAGAATCACTTCTCATTGATATTGTCTCAACCTGCAAAATTTAACTGATCATGATAAACTTGATTATAAAACAAGGAAGCACACACATGTATTTTGTTTCACTAAAAAGATGAGCATGTGCAACCATTAATCATTAAATGATTTTTAAATACAGATTTAGAAATCTCCCCCACCACAGTTATTTTGATTAATGAATAATGGTGGACTTCGGATATTTGCTCAACACGAGATAAATTGCTTGGAAGTTGAACATATGTAATTATATTTGCATACACTTCCAAGAAACTATTTTATTTGCTTCTCAACTTTCATTTCAAGTGATGAAATTGCTATAGATTTTGGTCATATTAAATATCCACCTATCCAGAAGATGCAACAACAGATAAAAACTTCCATGATATGCAGACAAATGCGTTTTCGTTAAAATCACCACCATAAACAAAATGGGCTAAATAGATGATTAGCTAAAAACTCAATTGTATCTTATTCTTTCCTCACCAATGAACATTTATCTGTCTTTAGAATTTCATCAGGATGCTCAAAAGAAGAATTCAGAATCTGCAGGAATGGAAAGAGAATAAACATGATAGAACAAAAGTTCAGCAATGTGTTCACAGGCATTGTCTGTATTTCATAAGAAATCCTCACAGCATTAGACTTACTTGATTGTAGTTCAAATATTTTCCAAGATTTGCTTGTAATGTACCTACTTCTCTGCAAAGTAAACAATAAAGAAAGAAAGGAACAACTTTGTTAGTGGTCGGTCTACTGCAAAATAGTTTTTACTTTTAGGTTGCAACTACAGGTGATACGTAATTATACTATCCAAAGAGAAAATGAAGAAATAAAATCATGTTTTATAAATCTAGACAGTCAAGTGTCATGTTCTCCACAATAAATGCATTGTTCATTTGTTCTACCTCACAAAATTTCAAAGAATAAAAACCTTTAATTAAATACAGCATCAATAAATTGGCATCGAAGTTATAGCTTAGCATACACCACAAGTAGTTCTACAATATCAAATGATGAATGAACTATTAAGAAATTTGCTGAAAAGAAGAAGCTTCGTAGAGAATGGAATATCAAGTTTCCCATGAACAATGATGGCGATCATGATGATTTAAGGCAATTGTCTACCTAAGTAATTTAGAATTCATATTCTGGCACTCTTCTAACTCTTGTGCAGTATCAGTATCCTGAAATATCAAAAAAGTACGCCAAGTGAAAACAGAAAATCTCAGAAAGCACACCTAATATGGCATAAGTAACAAAAGAAGTAGACCTGATTTTCATTTTTCATGGAGTATGTAAATTTTTCACGGAGATGGACAAGGAGCTGTACATGAAGAAAAAAAAAATACCAAATATCCATAATCCAGACAACATGAAATTGAGCTTTATCTTTCAATAGAGGGAAGGACAAATTATGGGATCTAGCCAACCTGATCACGCAATTCAGATAGTTCAGTCAGCAATCTTTCCCGCTCTCCATGCTCATAGAAGTTTTGAAATCTGGTAGTAAGCACTGATGCAAAATGAGTCACTGGCATCTAGGAAGAGATTAGGACTTAAGAATATTAAGTGTGTACTCAACTTACAGTTGAAGTTGTTGCAAAAGTCTATCATTCTCCAAAGCAAGTGTGGATGATTCTGAATTTTTATCAATATTCACTTTAAGCAACTGAATCTCCTCCTGTAAAGCCCTGTTTTCCTCCATTAGATACTTCTCAGCTGACAGTTTCCCATCTACCAATAACTCAAGTTGTTTAATTTTCTCCTTATAATGCCTCAGCATACTTGAAGTATGTTGAATTTCCTCTTCCTTTTGTCGAACCTGCAGAGAATGATATTACTTTATGATCGTGATATTAAAAATATTTTTACCTATCCACATAATTCTTTGAAAATTTTTCTGGATATAGATGTCTTGTATGGCAAAATTATTGTGAGCTTTAAAAAATTGGAATTCTGAGAGCTAGTTTCTTGTTAAAACCATACACACCAAACAATTTGTGTGGTCAATTTCAGCCTTTAAATTCTGGATCGTAGTTTCAGCCATTTTTTCTCTCCTCTGGGCACTAACCAAAGCAGTTTTCATGCATTTGTTCTGCCAGATATAACAGCTTTAATTTTCTGTGAATCTTATTAGGATTATTATTAAATAACCATTGACAATCTCACACAACCCATAATGCCAGACCCTCACCATAACTGCCATAAAACTTACCTCTTTGCTTGGAATAAGTAGCTGGTGATCTGTTGTTACTCTTTCTCCCAAAGATTCATATTCTTCTGACACTTCACTCAACCTACAGCTTTCAGAATTTGGCTCTAAATTTGGTACAGAGGTTGGAAATTTTTTATTGTTCATCAGAAAGGACAGTTGACCCTGTTCAAGTTCAGTACATGCCTCAGCTAGTCAACCTTATTATGTAGTATAGTTTTGTTGAAAACCTACAGCAATTTCAGAACTTAATCAAATACCTTCAACTGTTGAATCTGCCACTGCAGTGCACTTACATCACCAGAAGCATCTTCATTGACTTTTGCCTATTGGTGTAAGGGAAAGAAAATCAATTAATTTATATATTTTCTCAATGAAAAAAATATTACACACCATGCATTCTGGTATGTAATTCATCCACAAGCCCAAAAAATAAAATAAAAATTTTTAAAAAAATGGAGGCATTTAAATATGCGAATACATTGTTTTGAATGAGCTTGGCTCGCTGGGCAAACTTCAGTGTGCTTAGTGTTTCGTTAGCACAGCTGCAATGGAAGAAAAGCCAATATTAATGAAAAAAGAAAACAAAGAAATGGCAAGGAGCATTGTTTATGATTTAATTTCAAGCTACAAGTTCACACAAACCAAATGGATGGGCTGACATTTGCAATGATCATTGTCTTTGAATTTCCACCTAAAGAATCCTGCATATAAAGTTTTGGAGAGTACAACCATATTACTACAGAAAATGATGTGCTAGATTGTTTGTAAAATTATTGAGAAAATCATCTCAATTTTTAGAACTTCAAGTATGATGAATTCAACCTGAAGAAGAAATGTAAGTCTAGAATCTCTGTACGGAACATGCCTAGGCTTCCCATGGGCTAAGTCCACCAAAGTCATTATGACCAAGCTAACAAAACAATAAAGGTCAGCTATTTGAACTCAACAACTTGTTGTAATAGTGTTCATTAACGTTCAACCAGAATATATCAACAGCAAAAAAAATTGATAAGCAAGTCCTTGATAGTTAGTTACCCAAGTGTTGACAAGGATTTATTTATATTTGCTGCTTCTTTCAAACGTTCACTATCTGCTCCAGAGCTTTTCTGCCTAGATGAAAGTGCAAGTCAACCCAGGTTTAGAAAAAGAAATAGCAGCAGTATATAAAGATTCTAATCATAAAATTTTAGTTACCTTTCAGAACCAGCCAAATCTACTAAATTTAACCTAGCAAACCTAAAGTGGGTCATAGAATCTTTCTCCCATTGGCTTTCAATAATACAAGTGAAAACACTGTGAGACCTACTGCTTTCACAGTTCATGTGAGTAGCAGCCACCTTTCTATTTGCAGTGCCCTGTGCAATTGTGTAGGAGAATAAGGTCACGTCAGACATGAACAAGCACAGTATAAAATATGAATGTAGATTTTCATTCTGAACATATTTGAGCCCAAAACCCAACCTGTAACAAAAGCCTGAGAACATCATAAACTGTGTCCACACTATGTTCGGTAAGGTTTTCAACATATACCCCCTTCTTCAAATCTTCTCTGAGCTACAGAGAGAATATTGAGTTTTAAACAATGTTATAAAGAGCATTAACAATAACATGTCAACAACAATTTAAATTAGATTAGATACTAGAAATTGTGGATTACTTGCAGATTAGTTGATGAAGGTTCAAGAAGATCAGTTATTTGCTCATTGTATATCTCCAAAAAGGAACACTTGCAACTGTATTTCAGCTTGTAATACTTCCTGCTCTCTTCTTCCTACATCATAAATATTCCTTAAGAAATCCAACATTTGAAAGAACAACTAACAAGAAAGTAACCATGTTAGATGAATAACAATAGTCTATTCATTTGAAAAAAACAAGCATTCTAAATACCGCACCGCTTTAATCCTCGTAAACAAATAGTCAAAAACTCTTGGTGTTATCCCACTATCTTCAGTAAGGTATCCTTCTGTTTCCTTAATTTCACCCATCATGGTATATGTTTTGCCACTACCCGTCTGCAGACAATCAGCCGCAAACAACTTCAGCAACAAGCAAAGAAATATGTAACAGCTTGTTGTACTAAAGAAAAGGAAACTAAATCCTCACAAGTAACACGTACCTGACCATAAGCAAACATACAACTGTTGTAACCAGACAAACAATTCTCCACCATGGGCACTCCAGCAACTCTGAACAGGTTTTCCTACACCATTTCACCGCAATAATAAGTAACTAATAAGCTACAAAGCAACAATACTTTCATTTACTTCAGGTGTCCATATCTGATATGTGTCTATTGTCTAATACTCGATACTGTTGGATACTCCCTGACACGTATCTATGAAGTATATTAAAAAAAAAAAAAAGGAAAATCTAATACAGCTACATGAGACATATATGGAAACATGTATAACATAGAAACATAGAAGGGCTTTCCCTTAATGAACCAAAAATAGAAATTCCCCTATTTGTGCATAATCTCAAGAAAGGGAAGAGATTAATACCATTCTTATTCTTATTTGTAGACAATAGGAAGTGATTTATAATGGCACTAGTTTATAATTTTTATTTTGTTGTTAATAATGTCTTGGAAGTAAGTTCTTAATTAGGATTTACAGAATTGCAATTAATACTATTCATATTTAGAATAATGCCTATTGTATCTGTCACACGTATGTTATGAGTTATCCGTGCATCATAGTTAATAAGGATTTGAACTAAACGGTTTCCAATTAAGCTCTCTCGCTTCTAAAAAACTATTTACTTAAAATTTGAAGGTTTGTATAGATAGAAGATTAACAAAAATTGTATTGCATTTGTCACGAAGTGAAGTTTTACCTGTGATAAGGTCTCACATCCTATATGATCAAAGGTGAATCTGGTTTCAGGATGACCGAGCCAGACCAAAGTTTGCGCACTCTCCTGCTTCAAACACCTACCATGCCCTTGCGAAACCTTCTCCGCACTACTCAACGGTCGAATCCTAATCAGCACCTGAAAAACGCAACCTCAGTCACATAAACGACGAAAGAAACGTCAAAGTGAAACTAAAAACGTACCTGCACATTATGATCCGTCCAGAACGACGGGTCGTCTTTGAGGTCAAAATGCGGAATGTGGACGCAGAATTCGGTCTCTTTAACGAAGGCGCACGAACTTAACCTTCCTCCGCCGAGGGAAAGCCTGGAAGTGTTTCTAGAAGGCGTGCTCTGAGCCGAGTTAGGTTCGGAATGCGGCTTCCCGAACCTAGCGGAGAGCCTGGGAGTGGCGTTTCCGAAGCGAGAGGGGTCAGGTATGGAGTTGAAGGGGGTTCGGGGAGGTGGGAAATTGATTGGGTTCGGGGGGCATGGTTCGAACTCGTTCTCGTTTGATTCGGTTTGAGGGTTTCTTCGAGCGTAGGTTCGAGTTTCCTTCGACATTTGGATCTGATTCTGTTTTGGAGAAGCTCTGAGTCTCTGAGTCTCTGAGTCTGAGCTCGTTCACTTGTTTACTACTTCTGAATCGGGATGGAATAGGAGACCCCGCCTCATTTCAAATTCAACTTCCCAAAATTGTACTCGTGCCCTTCCACCATTTGTTTATGCTAACGTCACCCCCAAACACATTTTAAATTTCAAACGGAAGTGTAATATAACGTTCTCATTTGTTGAAGCTCCTTAAAAAATTAGTTGTTATTGTATTAAGCTCCTTACCATATCAAGTATGCAATCTTATTATTCCTCAGGAATTACTCTTGTGCATTTTATTTCAAAAAGAGAACTACTCTAGGTGATTATTTATTGACTAAATAGTTTCTGCATTATTCATTCGCAAATTGTCAATTTTTCTTTTAAACTTTGTAATAATTGTCTTGATCATATGTGTGGTTTTGTGATTGTTTGGTAGAGAGAAAAAGTTAAATAAGCATATAACATGGCAAAAATATTTCTAATAAATAAATATACAAAAATAAAGGTATTTTGGTCAAGATAGTAAACAGAAATTAAACTCTCATTTATACATTATTTAATAAACGTTTCAGTATATATAAAATAAAAAGTAATAATCAATAAATATCTTTACCTAAGTTATTTACTAATCAGACATGCAGAAGTAAGCTTCGTGAATAATATTGGTTCAAAAACTAATGATCATAATCGGGAAAGTTTGGTCTATAACATGCATGAGCTTTGATTGTGCAAAGTTTATTTATATATCTTTAGCAACAAGTTTGTCAAAATCGTTTAAACTATTGTTCAAATATTTGAATTGCATCACGAATAAAATATTTTTAAGCTATCAATGTTAGACTTTATAATGAGCAGTAGTTGTTAGTCAAATAGATTCGTTCGTTAACGATAGAAATGCACTGATTACTTGTTAAGAAGAAAAACCGTTATTACGTAATAGGCGGGATTTACATTTGAACTATGTTATTACGTGTTATTATTATTTTCACCATAAGAAGTGGCCTACAAAAATCAAAAGCAATTATACAAGTAATGAGCGTCAATTTGAACTTATAGCATGATGAGGGAGCCATTCATGCTTTTGCAAAGGTATGTTTGGATTACTTTGCCATTAACATTTAGCATTATAGTCTAAAAAAAAGAAAAAGATAAATGTAAAAATGGAGGGAAACAAAAGATAAATATTGTGACTTCTTTTTCGATTGGTTATTAATATTTTATTTTTCTTTTTGTTGATTATGGTATTGATACAAAAGTAATTCCGTTTTAAAACAATTATTAATCTTTCTTAAGAGACCTCAAAGACGCACAAAAATATTCAAAACTTTAACAATTTGATTAAGGGATATAAGTGATTCACCTGGTATGACTGCTTTCATCCCAGAACCCAGGGAGTATTGCCGGTGTAAGTCTGAATTCCGATACCCCAAAAGTTAGAGTGAACCCTTCCGTGCCAATCTCGATGTGTGACAATCCATTTTAATATGATTATTGTTTACCTATACTCCCGAGTTCCAATTAGATTAATAACAAAATAAAAATTAGTATTGTACATAGCTATAGTTGTAATATGTACAACAATATTTTTTCCAATTAACATGCACAATTATTTATTCCAAAACATTGACAAAATAAAAAACTTTTACAATTATGTTATTGGTGAGAAATATTTTATAATTTTGTTGATGATTAATCTTCTCAATAAAATAACTTGGTTAACCTTCTTTAATGAGATATTTTTTCCTATTCACATTTTTTCACTCACATGTCTCTATTTTAGACATTGCTTGAAGGATTCAAACACAATTTTACTAAGAGGATATATGTGCCTTCTCTTATTGAATTTCTTAATTTCATTGATGGTTGAAGAAAGAAGGGAGAGAGAGGTTATGCATTCAAATTTCTCTCACTAACAAAATAAAAACTAACAAATTAACAACTAATATTAATTTTGAAAAAAATCATTAACAATGTTTAACAAACAACTTACTAGTAATTACAACAAAAAAATGGTGAATACATAGATATTGTGTAACCTTGAGCTAAGTTTACAAGTATAAAATTGAGAAAAATAGTTTATATGCAGAGAATGTAAAAGTTTTTACTTTATTGATTATATTTGATAGAGATAAATATGCATTAAAGTACAATAATAAATTTATATAATATCTTTTAATGAATTGGTTGAGTATCTTTCTTGGTCCCCTCACTTGTTATTAAAAAAAAAAAGGGAAAAACTTTTTTTTAGTTCTTACATTTTTTGTGAATCGTTGTAAAGGTCTTATTGTTTCATATTAATGAATTTGGTTTTTAAATTATAAAACTTAGGTGTAGATTTATTTCCTACTACCTTTGAAAAGCACAATGAATATTCATTGAGAAGATAAACTAATTTTGCATGTTTTTTCTTTAATTTGATTATTAAATTAATTGATATGAAAGTATAAGGACCTTGACCATGTTTGATTGAAAGAATAAGGATTAAAATGCATTTTTCCTACATTTTATGCATGTGTTAGATTTACTTTAGTGGTCCATATTTTCATACAAATTCACGTCAATTTGGCTGAAATAACTCGAAAGCAAGTATTACTTGCTTCAACTTGATGCATGCCAATGGCAAAGGGACGTGACACTAAACATGTAGTTTGTTTATTTTGTTTTTAGAACCTAGTAATGTGCATTAGTGATTAGAGGAATTCTAACAATGGTTTCTTTTTGTACTATCTGTTACTTGTTGAGTTTATTAAAAATCAATAATTTTTGGTAAGTCATTGTAACACCCCGTAGGCCTCCGACGTGTTATCATTAATAATATCATATTAGCGTATAAAACATCAATCAAAAGGCTCAGCGGAAACATAGGATCGTTTTCTTGATACATTATGTATGGAATAATAAATCATCAGATAACACACACAAATCAATTCACAGGCCCCTGCTGATCCAGTTTATCAAACCAATATCATTACGACAAATAACCAAATTTTAGGCAGAGTATCAATAAAATATATATATATACATATCCTCAGGGAAGAGTCTCAAATACATAACCTCAAAATTCTGTACATATATACATATTAGGTTCACACCACACACGGTGCTACAACATAAAATCAACCCTCAAAAGGGGTATACAGAACTATAACAAAACAAATCAAAATAGAGCCTTCAAGCTCTCTATGCTGCTCCTCAGCCAAGCCGTCTAGTCTCTGATGGGCCTCTTGCCCTGAGACTGCTCTTCTCTTCCTGATGGTTCACCTGAAACCACATAAACCCCACACGGGGTGAGATAACATATCTCAGTAAGCTCAGGATCCATGGAGGAATCTCCTCCACCCTGACCCACTATCATAACACATAAACACAAATATCACAGACAGATGGCCCACTGGCCTAGCCCTCTGGCTTTCTCAATCACACAGCATATCATACAAGGTGACTACACATAATAGGGCAGGAGGAAACCATCTCCTAAATCAATCACAAAGCAGGAGGAAACCATCTCCTGGAATGGGAGGAATCCATCTCCCAGTGTGAGGCCGGAACTCACACCTGTGTCATCCCACCGGATGCTAACCTTTATGGGGATGTACACATATGGTACCTCCGAGAATAGCAGGAAACCATCTGAACTATTCCCTTGGCCTAGGGGATTATTATTACCCCGGGATCATCATCACCCAAGAGCCAGCCATACTAGGAGGAAACCATCTCCTAGGGAGGTCCATATCTATCTATTGGCCAATAGATCTCTCACAAGCACAATCATATCACAGCACAACACAATTCAAGCTCAGAGGCATATATAAATCATCACAAAAATGCAGATATCCATGCATGCATTATGAAATGACCACAACTCCCCCTGGAGTGTGGTGTGGCACACAAGATGGGAATCATCCCCAGGGACACTGAACTTACCTGGAACAATATCACTCTGTGGTCTAGTCCCTGCTCTGTGGCTCCCGCCACCAGTAAACTCAGAATCAACGCCTATACAAGGCATATATAACTCATATCAATATTCAGACCACAAGCATCAATCATAGCTCAAACATAGCATAATTCTCCTATCCTAGGGTTTAGAACAAGTCTAGCCTATCACTAGGCTTCTCTCAGACCATACAAGGTCCATCTGGCTGAGTATCAAACTCTGAATCAACGTAGATTCAATGCCTCATCAACATGGCATAACCTTATCAGCCTCAGATAGAATGTCTCTGGAATGGTTCAAGCCTCGCCTAAGGCTCCATTCCATTTGCCACACAGGTTCAAGACAATATATACAAGGCTCTGGTATATCAAATGACCAGTACAAGTGGCCATAACACCGACCACATAGGCCACACAGAGCCAAAATCCAAAATCATCAGAATCAAAAACTGAAAGCTATTCCTTCATCTATTCATCGTCCTAAGCAAGTTTCTTTACAGGATCCTGGGCTAATTCTAGCCCCAGCTCAAATGGGTCACTATTCATGAAACCCCTCAGATTCAAAATTAAACGGTGAAACTTGTGTTTCTTACCTCAGTGGCGACCCCAACAGCCTCAGAACAGCCTCTCCTAGCTTCTATGTTCTAATCATGCTGTGGTTCTGCGCCAAGCTCAAGTTCTCTGAGCTTTTCCTCTGAGGTTCCTCTTCTCACTTTGAATTGGGGTTTTCAGGGAAAAGGATGAAGGATTTAGCTTTCTGATCGGTTCAATCGCAGTTATATGTCGTGGGTAAGTGTTTAGGCTAGCGTCTAAGGTCCTAGGAAGCTCGGAAACTCCTCTAATGGAGGTCTGGACGAAGGAGGAAGAAGAAGGGAAGAAATGCCATGTTTTTTCGAAGGTTTGGGCCTTTTATAGGCCCCTGCGCGACTCCCACGCCTCAAGCGTGGGCTCCCACGCCTCAAGCGTGGGCTCCCACGCCTCAAGCATGGGTTGGCAGAAAAATTTTCACTTCTGGGCTGCTTCCCACGCCCCAGGCGTGGACCTCCCACGCCCCAAGCGTGGGACTCCAGAGAAAATTGGTTTTCTGAGCTATTTCCCACGCCTCAGGCGTGGACCCTCACGCCCCAAGCGTGGAACCTCAGAAAAACCAAAAATAAAGCCTTAAATGCATGGTTATAACAGTCATACTTCTAAAACAAAAGAAATGTCATTAATGAGAAGTAAAACAAAAAAATTGTGATTTTCAATAAATTTCAACACATAATAAAAAATATATTAGAAAAAGTGTTGTTAGCATTCTTCAAAGTGATTAATAACCTACTATTGTTGGTCTAGTGTTATGGATTAGGATAATTTGCACAAGGTTATTTCTAACCCTATTTCTACATTGTATAGAAAAAAAAATATTGATCATATTTAAGAATGACATATATTGACTTTTTCTTCCAAGTTTTCCTCTCTTTCTTTATCTTTCTTGGTGAAGACTAAGGTGAATCACCATCATAAGTGGTCCACCATGCATCACAATTACCAAACTTTAATAATAATTAATAATGAATATACTTTTATGATAAAAATAAAATTAAATAATATATACTAATTACTATATAATAATATATACTTTCCTTTCATGTAGGCTAAAATGTTGCCACCAAAAGTCATTTTTAGCTTTAACAAATAGTGGTCAAAGGGTTGTCGGGAGGGGAATAGAAGGAAAAAGAGATCATTGATGGCGAGAGTCTATCATAAAAATGTATACCTTAAATTTATCCAAAGATGGATAATTGTGGTGTATGGTGGACCACTTATGATGGTGGTCTATTTAGTGACAATTTTTTTTAGTTGAGATAAAAAATAATTTATAATTTCACATGAAAAATATCACTAATTATTACAAAATATATAATATGATGATAATCAAATTCTAAAATATCTATGCTTTCATAAATTACAATTATTTTTTTAATGTATTTTCATATTTTAAAAATGTTTTATGATTTTTTATTGTCAATATTATAAAAAATCAAAGGGATTGGGACAACTTATAATTCGGATCCGAGAGTGGATCCATCCAACCTTCGTCATCTTTCCAATATTACTTATAGCTGTCGTCAATTTTTTTCTTCATCCACCTCAATCCACTCTGAAATGGGGTGATCATTTATAATTTTCCTTTCGATGATATTAGATAAACAACAACTATTATGATTGTATTATGTTGTGATCTCCTATTATTATTCTAAAACAGTAGCTTATTTTGAATGTTTAAATTAGTTTAAATTATTGCTTATCATTATCATTCGGTCGTAACACACTCTTCTATATAAGAAGAGTTGCACTCTTGCTAATAAATCAGATAAGAAAGCCTTTTCTCCAAACCCTTATAAATGATACCTATAAAGTTCTTTTTTTACTAACGATTATTTGTAGAAAGTAATAATTTTTTCCCAAACGTTATTTCAAGAAACTAAAAAAATATTTTTCTATAGAAGAGATTCAAGGGGAAGGGAGGAGAAGGAAATGGAGGAAAATGAGGGAAGTTTTTTTCTCTTTAATATAGAGTTAAAAATATATTAAGAGAGAGATATTGAGAGTTAATAAGATATTTTTACAATTTTGCCCTTTAATTGTGATTCAGGACTTTGTATTTTGGTATTTTATTAACACTGGTTAGGATAAGATAGTAATTTTATTAACACTGATTGGGGTATGATAGTAATTTTATTACTTTTTCTTCTAAAAAACCCAATTTGGGGTAATAATAATTTTTAGGCTTTGGAGGATTTAAGAAGAATTTTAAAAATCCTCAAATCATTTTCCTCAAAAATTAAAACTCCCAAAAAAAGGAAATGTCACCACCTAAACCTTTCCCTTCCATCCCTTTCCCTCTAAAATCCTTCTCCCAAACAAAGCCTTAGTGAACCATGCTCTTGAAATTTATGAGTCTCAATATTAAAAAGCAACTATTTGCTAAGATTATAATTTCCAAACAAGCTATATATACAATTCCACGATCTTAGAGTTAAGAAGTACGAGGCATTATTTTGAGCTGCAAGAATGGATGGTTTTTCAATGCCTGCGGATTAGTTATGTATGTTTGTCAATTGTCATAGCATATTATGCTATAATTAAAAGTAACCATATAAGTAAATTAGACACTACACCTTCATCCAAAACCTTAAAGTTCAAGTTTATGTGTATTTTTCTCACTTATATGGTGCTTAACTCTTATAATTTTATCCATGAGATATTACCTCACACTTGTATTCCACCAGTCTAAGTGGTAAGAAATATACCGCATTTGTCATTTCATCCATTTGTAATGGCTGCTGTGAACAACAAAAATAAAGATAATGTATCTTTTCTGGTTTTGGGAAGCCATTTTGCATCATTGGAGAGTTATGACCAACCTTGCGACTTCAAACCACACTTTCCCCATTTGTCTTTTGAAGTCTCAAAGAAGCATATCACAAACACAAAGGTAAACAAACTCTCTCTCAGCCCTAACAAGAGTGGAAACACAACTAAACTTAAACGAGCCTTAATCTTGTGAGAAAAAATAAGCTACAATGAACTAAAACAACACTTTAAATCCTGTTTTATTAGTATTTTCTTCATGTCGTTTAACTTTTTTATTTTTCTTAACTAATATATGATTTCACCTTCCACTTATATTTTGACACACTAGAAAGCTAAACATATGAAATTTAATCTACAATCACATTAACCGATATTTTAACGAGAATATAGGAAATCCAACATGAAAAATCACACGCTAAAACCAACCAAACACGCACTGAAAGAAACAGCATACGATGCAAAATCTATTTTCAACCAATAATTTAATTTTAATTTTGAAAAAAAAGTAACTCTTTTTTTAATTTCCTCTTATCTCGAAATGGCGGAATCTGCCATATAAAAAGCAGACACATTCCCGCCAATATGCGAGAGAGCGGTGACGCAAAACTAGGGTTTCTCTTTCTGAATTGCAACCACTGAGTAGCAACAGCAGCATTGGCCATGGCGGAGGACCTTACTCAGATCGCTCACTTGCTCGACCATACCCTCAGCCCCGATGCCACCGCCGTCCGCGCCGCCACCGACGCGCTCGATCGCCTCTCCCTCACTCCGCACTTCCCTTTCTGTCTCCTCTCCATTTCCACCGGTAATTTAATTTAGTTCAACTCCTGCTTTTGGAAAACATAACAATCGTTACAATTCTCGTTTTGTGTTTCGCGAATAGGAGCAGGAAATCAAGGTCAGAAAATCGCTGCAGCTACCTACCTCAAGAACCTCATTCGCCGCACCGTCGATAGCACCGGCGTCAAGCCTTCCAACGTGAGCAAGGAGTTCAAGGACCAGCTGATGCAGGCGTTGCTTCAAGTCGAGTTGTCCGTTCTCAAAATTTTAGTCGAAGTGGTACACATAAATTCTGCTTTCTAGTTTCTTATGAACTGCGTTTTGTTCTGATTTCTATATGCGCGTGTGTGTCTAAGTATGTATGAGTATATATGAATCTGAGTGGTGAGTGATTCTGTGGTTGCAGTTTCGCGCCATTGCTGTTGCTGATTTTGTTAAGCAGAGTTTGTGGCCGGAGCTTGTGCCTAATTTGCGGTCTGCTATTCAGAATAGCCATCTTATCAGCGGTTCAAACACCAAATGGAATACTGTAAATGCACTTCTTGTTCTCCATGCTCTTCTCAGACCTTTCCAGGTACTTGTGCTTGTGAGATTTTGGAATCTGTTGTTAGATGCAGCTTGGCTTATTTTAATTCTATAATATTTTTTAGTTCTGTTAATTGTTTTTATGAAACTTTGTATGTGCTCAATGTTGAATGGCTTTGGAGAGTTCAAATTGTTAAAACTATCATTGAAGATGATAATGGTGGGCTTTGGTTGCTTATTAATAAGTATATGCTTCTGAGTTTTTGAATTTTTTGTTACTCAATGCAGTTTGCCATAATGTTCTCATATAATAGCTTTTTATCTGTATTTTCTTTTAGAAAACTTTGTATGTCATGAGTGCTGAATGACTTTGGTTGCTTTGACTTACGTTCAAATTCATTCCTTCATTTTGCAGTATTTTTTGAATCCTAAAGTTGCTAAGGAACCGGTACCGTCACAATTGGAACTTATATCCAAAGAAATTCTTGTGCCTTTGCTTGCTGTTTTCCATCAATTTGTTGAAAAGGTATTGTGTTTTTCTTATTTGCCTTGCTCACCTTTTCTTATGAACTCCACTTCTGAGTGATTGTATGATGCTTGATCAGGCTTTAGCAACCCATGGCATAGCAGAAAAAAAAACTGAGAAAGTCCTCCTTACTATATGCAAATGCCTACATTTTGCAGTAAGTATTGGTTTCATGCATGTATAGTTGACATACAAACATCTATATATTTGTTATTGTCTGCATTGATTTGAAAATATTCAATAATGGTGGAGCTGAAGCCTAGAAGTTAAATGATCTTATTATCTAAATGGAATTCTTCAGTTATCTTCTGGTTGTATTGTTTGTGATGTTGTTCCATAGCTAAAACTAGGGTTACAGAAAGTAACCTAATCTAGAGTAAAAAGGGAAATAAAGACTAAAATTCATATTCAAAATATTTCATTCATTCATTGTCTGATTTCCCTAAAAGAGAGATACATTTATATATAGGCCTAATTGATGCTAATCAATGGATACTATTTATCCATGTGTCAACATCTCATTATTTACAATAAAACTATAATAATTTATAATATCAATATCTAACTATATCCTATATAATCTCCTCACCATTTAATTTTGAGAGCATATTTGGGCCTCCCTAGGCCCATCCTAACAGATGTCTATACTCTTTTGGTGTAGTTTTGTTATTAAATTCTATTAAGTCAACACTACATTTATAATACATCTAAAAGTTTCAGTTGGCCTTTGATGGTATTAGTTTTTGGCTCGTCAGCTTTAACTATCATTTGTGAAGTCATGATGCTAATTTTTCCCAATGTGATTTGCACACAGATAGGGGTGTTCATAATTTGGGTATTTACATAACTATAACCATACCTAATAAATAACTAGATTATAAGTGGGTATTATAACCATAACTAGTTTTTAAAATATGGGTATATAACTACTTATGAATAAACTAGTTATATAATCAATTATATAACAAGTTATGTCTATAACCAATTATATAACTAGTTATGGATGAACAAAAATAAGTTATTTGAAATACCCATTTCTCTAAAACTAGTTTTTAAATAAAAATAAGTTATTTGAAATACCTATAACTATTCAATTGGTTATAGTTTTATACCTACTTTTATTTAACTAGTTATATAAAACTAGTTATAGGTATTTTTTTAGAACTAGTTTTTTTGTGATCTGCAGCTACGTTACATGGATTTTTTTTAGAACATTAAGGTTGAAAATTACTTAGTGCTATTAGTCTCCTTGTCTCTCATTTATACTGAAAAATAAAGTGTGCGGAGAGATAGACTCATTATTCTCATACTGTTTAAGTTACTATTAAACTTACTGAAGAGAATTTGGTTCTTCACTGTGAAAAGGAAAGCTTTCAGCTAATGTGACCTATTATGTTCTCTGTTACTCTTTGCTATCTAGTCCTAACTTTATGCTTGATTTTTTCCCCTGGTCTACAGTCTCCACATGCTAAATTCTTTTTGGCACTGCTATTTATTCGATATCCTTTTTAAATGATTATATGTTTTTTTCTTTCTATTCAAAATTTTTACATATAGGTAAAGTCCTACATGCCATCAACTTTAGCTCCTCTACTGCCTTCATTCTGTCGGGACCTAATGAGCATTTTGGGTTCTCTGAGCTTCGATTGTGTGATCAATCAAGAAGATGAATATTTGACAAGATTGAAGACTGGAAAAAGAAGTCTGCTTATTTTCTCTGCTCTTGTAACCCGGCACAGGAAACATTCTGATAAGTAATATGGTTCATAAAGTTTTTCTTTTTTATTGATTGGATATAAACATTTTTGATATTATATATTGAAACATATGCCCTTTATTTTCAGGTGGATGCCAGAAATTATAAATTGTGTTTTAAACATAGTCAAATTTACCAAAAATACCAGTGTAAGATATTGTCATTAATTCTTGTACTTAATAACTGGTTAGTAGTTGGCCTGAACAATGGTTATGCTTGCTGTTCTAGTTCTTTGCTGCTAAAATTCTGAACTACTCATTAATGCTCTTCCTTAAAGGCTTAAACTGTTATCTGCTCAGCATCTTTTTTATTAATCATCTGTATTTATTTTCCACACTTCTTCCAAAATCTAAATCTTTATTTATCTGTAAATTGATTCTGGACTTGTTACCCTGATATTTATTATTATATATCCTCATATTTTGGACATTCCAAAATTTGAACTGTCATGTTCCTCTTGCAGAAACTTCCTTTCCTTTCAGAGAGGCTTTTGTCCTTAGGTTTTGATGTAATATCAAATATACTGGAGACTGGGCCGGTAGGTTTCTGATTTTTTTTTCTCTTTCTAGTTTCAATTATTTTAAAAATTAAATTTCAATTGTTAGAATGCTGTGAAATTCGTTTTTTTAGTGTTTATATTCTTAAAATATTCATCTTTGATAAGGTTCAATTTCAATTTATACAGGGATGGCGATTAGTTTCTCCACATTTTACAACTCTATTGGAATCTGCAATCTTTCCAGCATTAGTAATGAATGACAAGGTCAGAATTTATTTAAAAAATAACATGCATATTTGTTTTGCTTAAGAATAATTAGTAAAATTGAGTTACTTAACATACACTTTTTCTTGTTAACTTCTTATGGAAATGTTAATGCATAGGACATGTCAGAGTGGGAAGAAGACCCAGATGAGTATATAAAGAAGAATCTTCCTTCAGATATAGTATGAAAATTGATCTTTTTGTATTTTGTTTTACCTTAATTTTTAGATATATATCTAACCTGAATTTATATTTAGGATGAAATTTCTGGATGGAGGGAGGATTTATTCACAGCCAGAAAAAGTGCAGTAAACTTACTTGGTGTTATTTCAATGTCAAAGGTTACTACATGAACACAAATTTGTTAACCTGAGTCATAGATATTACCATGGCCCATTTTTGTCACTAATGTCTACAGGGTCCACCAATGGAGACTGCCACTGACAGTTTATCAGCTTCATCCAAGCGTAAAAAAGGTCAAAAGAACAAAAAAAGCAATCAACGCCGCTCTATGGGGGAGTTATTGGTGCTTCCATTTTTGTCCAAGTTTCCCATTCCTTCCGATTCCAACGTGTCTCAAAAGAAAATCTTGAATGAGTGAGTTTTATGTATGCTTCACATGTGCATGCCTTAAATAAATGCAAATTATGTTTTTAAGATCAATGACCTGATCTATGATGATAAATATTTTGTTCATTTGTTAATATATATGTTTTTAACTGCCTATTGGCAAAGCAATAGTATAGATATGGAATAGTAAGCATTTTCTTTTGAATCAGCTTCATCGGAATTTATCTAGCAGAATTTTGTATGTGTTTGATGTCACTTTTTATTGAAAAAATAATTGCTTTCAAATCCTCTCAAGAGAAGCTGCCAAAAGAATCGATTATTTTCACAAGTCAAGTTAATTCAATCAAACACAAAGCTACTCAATTGTGTTTAGCTATAATGAATTTATACCCATTTGATGCCTCTTGACTCCCCTTTTCACTATTGGTCCAGTAATTTGAAGGAATGTTTTGGTACCTAGGGGAGGGCTTAACTTGTACATTTCTTTTTTGGGGAGGCTTAGAATCTTGTATAAAGTGAGACTTAGGTGTCTTTCTCATGTTTCTCTAGGAATTAAGCCACCTCTGTTCTGATTCTGTTCTTGCTAGGTTGTAATCTTAACAGTACTACTTGTACTGTATCTATTTTTTCTATTAATATATATTTTTGCTGATAAAAAAAAAAAAACCCCCATTTGATGCCTTATACATTTTTTTGTATGTTTTGTGTTGATAATTCTTAATTCCTTTCTGTTGTTTTTTTTTCCTAAAAGAACTTCCTTCCTGATTGAAGGGGACAAGGATGTTTCTTGTGTAGGTATCCTTACTCTTAATTTAGTCTATTTCCTTTTTACTTTTTTGCTTCCCTTGACATGTTGAAAGCTGTGCCGCATACCTGAACATGCTTAATTTTTAATTAATGTTTCTGTTTTTTTTAATTAACTTTATCTGCATGTTCTTGTTACATCATAAACCTTGGCAGTTACTTTGGCGTTCTTATGGCATATGGTGGCCTGCAAGATGTGAGGACATTTCTCCTTTTGTTCAACAATACATCAGTGTTTCTATGTTAAATTACTAATAGGAGTTTATATTCTGCCATTTATTATACAGTTTTTGAGGGAGCAAGAGCCTGAATTTGTAACAACCCTTGTTCGTACCCGGATTTTGCCACTGTATAAAGTAGCTGTGTCCCTACCATACCTAGTTGCTAGTGCAAACTGGGTACTTGGAGAACTTGGTTCCTGTCTACCAGAAGTAAGACAGAATGTCAACTAAACTATCATAACTCAAGCAATTTCAGATTCAAATTGCTTCTCAATATGCTTTCATGTAACTTTTGTGACGAAATACCTTCAACACATTTTTAGTTGATCCCAAGTTGGTTTCTGTGTCTTTTCAGGAGATGAGTACTGATGTATATTCTCAATTGCTTATGGCATTGATCATGCCAGATAGGCAGGGTCCTTCTTGCTATCCAGTGCGGGTTTCTGCTGCTGGGGCAATTACCACACTACTTGATGTGAGCTTTTAGTTTCCTGATTTGTTTTGTACTGGGTTGTTCTTATTCTCTCTTTCTTGTTTTACTACTCAGCTTTTGTTTTCTTTTTCAGAATGACTACATGCCTCCTGATTTTCTACCCCTTCTCCAAGTAATAGTTGGCAACATTGGAAATGATGAGACTGAGAGTGAGAACGAGAATTCCATCTTATTTCAGCTTCTCAGTTCTATTATGGAAGCTGGAGATGAAAAAGTTGCAGTCCATATCCCACATATTGTCTCATCAATAGTGGGTCCTGTCTCAAAATGGTTAACTTCCAATCTGGAGCCTTGGCCTCAAGTATGTTGATCTTTCTTGTTTATTTATTGGTAACTAATCATTTCTATTGGTTTCACTAGACAATTCCAATCACATAATAATAACATTAAATCTGGGTATGGTATTGTTAAATATACATAACTTTATTTCAAAGTTCTATTGATATTTCTTGATATGACTCCAAATGGTTTTCAAGATTGGAAGTTTTAATGATTTTGGTTGGATTAAATTAAATACTTGTTCACCTATGGGTTTGCTAAATTAAACACGTTTTTATAGGTTATCTATAATTCTATATTACTCCTTTTTGTCTGCTGTAGAGGGTTTTTTGTAGCAAAGTATACAGTCACATATGCATGCGAATAACATTGCATTTTCCTTTGTTTCTGTATGCATCCATGTGTCTTGATCTGTACCCAATATAATGCTTGCCTCCACGATAACGCTGAGTATAATGTTTTTCATGTCCATGGGAATGTGTCTATCTTGCTTTTTTTACAGTTGTTTTTATTTTATTTTATATGAGAACATGTGCATCTCTTGCTTTGATTTTGAGTTTTGAGGCAACACAAGTGCTACTTTTGATGTGTGTGTATGTACAATAGATGGTTGAATGTGCAATTGCTGCTCTGGCAGTTATGGGTCAGACTTGGGAAGACTCCAGGCCTGAAGAATCTGAGTCAGAAGAGTCTCGTGAAAAGTGGGCTATGGGTCAAGTGGCAATTGCTAGAGCTTTTGCTGCACTCTTGCAGCAGGCTTGGCTTACCCCTCTGTGCACACTGGTTAGTTTGAGTGCCTTTCTAAATTGAACTTTGATTTTCTTTACTTTTTGTTCCCAAGGGAAAGCAAAAAAGAGAATATGAAGGGTTTAATGAAGTTATGATTTGTGATGATCTACCTTGTCACATTGTATTTTTTTTTCTCTCTTGAATTTCCCAAATGTTTAGTGACCACAATAAGAATCTGTCTAACACTCTAATTTATATTTCTTAATTGCTATTATACTTTTTTGAGCGTATTTGCTTATACATTAAACTGTTTGCGCTGATTAGTCTCCTCTCCTTGCTTTATGTATTTGCTATCAGATAACGATTGCCTTTCCTCAAGTCTTTTACATCGTATTAAAGTAGGGTTAAGTATGTTTTTAGTCATTGCAAATTGGACCATGCTTGTTTTTAGTTCCTGGAAAATAAATTGTTTTCTTTTGGTTTCTTTTTTTAATTAATGAAAATGTGTCATGTAATCCTTATTTCCATAAATGAATGACCAAAACAAGATGTTTTTTTTAAGGACAAGGATTACATTTGATGCATTTTCATAAATGAGGTACAAATGGAGGCGATTTATTTTTGAGACAAAAAATGAATGTTGCATTACTTACTGGAACGCAAAACATATTTAACCCTACCAAAATATATTGTCATGTTAAAGTTTTATTATGTTTTCTGGAATTTGATAAGGATCAACAAGATCAGCAGGCTCCCCCCTCATCATGCATTGAAGATTTGTCAACTTTGCTACAGTCGGTCTTGCTATCTATTGATGGAAATCACATGATTCAAGAGCTTAAAGTATCAGAGCTGCTATCAGTTTGGTCTGAAATGATTGCAGAGTGGCATGCATGGGAGGAATCAGAGGATTTATCGATTTTTGAGGTGATTAAGGAAATTGTGAATTTAGATTGCAGATATAAGCTTAAAAACTTTGTTGTAAAAGCGATGCCACCCCATCCAGCTCCACCTGTTCCTGAACGTTCAATTGTAGAGGGCATTGGTGCTTTTATCAGTGAGGCAATTAAGCAATATCCTTCTGCAACATTGAGAGCTTGCTCATGTGTCCATATATTATTACATTGTCCAACCTTCTCACCTGAAACTGAAGGTGTAAAGCAGTCACTGGCTATTGTTTTTAGTCAGACAGCCATCTCTCGCTTTATAGAAGTTCAAAGCACCCCCAGTGCACTTTGGAAGCCTCTATTGCTTGCTATATCTTCGTGCTATTTGTGTTATCCTGATATAGTAAAAGGTATTCTGGAAAAGGGTGAACACGAAGGCATCAAAATTTGGGCATCTGCTTTGTGTCATGTATCCAATAGATCTTTTGAGCCTGGTCTGACAGCAGAGGCTGAGATGAAGTTAATTGGTAAATAGTTTGCTTTCAAGCATTACTAAATTTACATAATATTTGTTTTTCCATTTTTCTAAGTAATAGTATGCCCTATTTATCGATTGTCTTAATTATCATATGCTCTATTCAGATTTACCTTGTTTTAAGCAATTTAGCACGCCATTCTGTTGTTTCTGCTGAAACTTGAAATGTTGATTGTTGAAAATGGAAAACTTTTCTGATCACGAACAACCTGCATGGGAATACTTTTAAGAATGTACCCTACATGGTTCTTCATTGTACTTTTTTTCTCTTCTCATAATTGAACTTTCAACTATATATTATTTGAAGGCTGCTATTCGTTCGAGTTTTAAGTTCTAACAGTCATTAGTAAACACCGTCAAACAGTGGAAACTGTTTTTTCACAACTTTGTTTATTTCTTTGTGGATGAATTTCAGTGATGACATTGGCCCGATTGATTGAGCAACTTCTCAAACAAGGGAACTCAGGTGATGAAATTCAAAACTGCTTTACTTCACTGTTGGAGGTATCCGTTCGATTGAAAGAAGCACATGATGGGAAAGAAGATGAACAAGGATCTGATGATGATGAAAATGAAGAAGATGAGGATGAGGACAGGGATGGTGACAATGATGATTATGATGAGGTTGACCTTTGCAGTGTCTTTACATAAGAAATGCTAACAACACACTCTAACATACTCTTAACACTATTATTACTTGGAATTTGTTGGAAATCATAAAATTGTGTCCCTCCATATTTAATGAATCCCACTTATGATTTTGTTCTAGTTAATAAATTTTAGCTAATAGAAGCAAGTGTGATAGAGAGGGTGTTGCTAGTCCTTCTCTTCACATGTATCTCATTATTTTTTCTGTTCACAGCACATAAATATGTACCTCTTTTTGCCTACAGTGTGCAGTGATCAACGTGTTTTCTTAGTCATTTTTCTCTTTTTGGTTTATTTGTTTGAATAGGATTCTGGGAGTGAGGAATACGAAGAAACAGAAGAAGAATTTCTTAATAGGTATGCTAAAGCTGCTGAGGCATTGGAAAATGGTTCAGCTATTATTGAAGAGGGGGATGATGAAGATCAAGAACTGGAGCTAGAATTAGGTAAGCCTTTTACGTATGTGCATAAAATACGTGCTTATCTGCTTTTTATTTTGTACATGCATCATCAATATACAAAAAAAAAAACCCTTAAAAATGAGTTTTTTTTTTTTTTGATTGGAAAAGATATATATATATATATATATATATATATATATATATATATAAATGAGTTGCTTGTTGCATCTTTATATTTAATCCGGAATTTGCTCATTTCGAGATATTAATGAAGTCCACAAATCACAATGATTTAATATGCTTGGAATTATCAGACGCAGCATTACTTACTAGTTAAAATCCGTGTCTCCCGATCGTAGTTTAGGGTTGCTTATTCACAATTTAATCATAGATGGAAAATTTACCGTTTCTAATCCTTCCACCGTTGCATTATCTGAATACAGGTCAATTAATGGACGTTGATGAACAAACTGTATTATTGTCCTTGATAGACAAGTACCACCATGTGCTCACACGAGGGCTAGTTTTGCCATCGGAGCTCGTCATGAATTTTCTGAATGCCTTCCCCGGGTACGGTTCATACTTCCAGCAATACAGATAACCATCGACCATCGTTTGTTTATGTTGTATTGTCAAGGTTGTGTGCAAATGAGAAATTTTCATTTATTCAAGAAAAGTCGGGGTTTGAGATGTGTGTATAGAGGATACATTTTTTTTGTTTTTTTTGAGGGGGGATGTGTGCTCTGGAAATATCTAGTTGCTATTCGTTGATTTGTATAATTTATTCTTTTAATTGGGGAGGGAAGCAAGGCGTTATTTACAACGTCGAGGTTTCAAATGAGTTGAGGCAGCGTGCATACAGGGAGCTGCGAAAATATACTGTTGAACAACTTTTCAGATTTGAGTCGTTAATGGTTTGTGCCGTAGCGGTGTATAAAAGGAATTAGATCTTGTAGAGTTTAAAATTAAACTGCAATCATAATCCGAGGTACTTGAGTTTTGAAAAACAATCATGTTTATTTGATGGAAAAAGGAATATTTTCAAGTGTTTAGATCTTTGCCGTTAAAATTTTAACTGTAGTCTTGATCCATGCATGTAAAATCTATCCTTGTTGCAATTTGCTAGTCTATATTCCCTCGGCGTCTGTCTTATTTTTCTGAAACTCGTGGATAGTAGAAACTAGAAAGTTCTTGTTAGACAAAAACTAACAGGAATAATCTGTTGCATTCAAGAATTATTTAATTCTTTAATTTATCAACGAACCAATAAAATATTACGACCCGAATTCATTAGATCATAGATTTTATCATTTAACTATCATTATTTTATGATTTTACTCCTTGAGTGTTTTTTTACCACATATTTTATCATTATATTTTTAGTTTTTCCATATTTTATCACCTAGTTTTTTTGTGTGTATTTTATACCATGTTGATAACAAAACAACGTCTTCTGATAGGGGCAAGTAAGCATTTAAGGGATGAATAAAACACATACAAATTTAAAAATAAATCTTGAATTCTTCATTATTATGTTTGATTTTGTGTTGAAAAATAAATTTTATGTCTAAAATTAATTTTGATTAAAAGTAGTTTCAAATCATTTTTTTGTTGGATCAAAAGATTTATAGTGAGTATGACTATATTTTTAGTTTAATGATAAAAACATCTGAATATAAATTATATCATTATAAAATCAATTTGATCAAAAATTATTCTTTTCAACTTTTATCTAAGCAGAGATTTTATTAAAAAACTAAATTGTGCCAAGAAGAAAGGAGGTCATCTGAATATGTAATAATAAGCAACATGTTATAATAAAAGAGAATTTCTAGAATTTTCTCTTGCTAAACAATTATTTTCTTTAACAAATACTCATTGAGTTTGCATATTTTAATATGAGATCAAAATGGCTACTTGCGTTTTACAATACAAGCTTTTTTATATTGTTTTAGACTGCCGCTATGCTAAGCAACTTAGCGAACTTATTCATTGACGTAACCCGAATATAGCTTGAGGTGTTCATGGGTTGATTTGGATTGATTTTGGTTAAATTTAATATTCAATCTAATCAAATTTGATCAGTTTGGTTTGGTTTGATTTGGTTTTCAGATAAAAAATTGAAATTCAACTCAATCCGTTTATGAACAGTTCGGTTTGGATCATCGGATTACTCATTTAATTTTTTTTATAACTACTATATTATATCACGATTCTTTCAAATATCTCATAGAATTAACACAATATTATCAAATTTATGAAAGTAGTAAAATTGATTCATTTAATACCATCAACATTATATTATAAAATAGACTTACAATATAAATTAAAACAAAATATTTGTGAACAATATTTATTATAATAGTCTGAATCACAACTATTTCTTATAAATCAAGCTTTGTTATAACCAATTTTATTGCAATCATATTTGCTGAAACAAACAAATAAACAAAATATGATTCATTAATATTATAAACATGCTAAACAAATATGAAAAAAAGGTGAAAAAAATAATAATATACTTGAAAGTAATACATTAAGAAGTTCCAACACTTGCAGTTTCAATACTTAAAACCCAATATTAGCGGTACTTAAAGTCAAACCAAACAATTATAAAAATTTAAACATGTCTCAATTTATCAAGAACAAAGACAAAACTTGTATCTTAGTTCCCAGTTGCAACCTTTTCCAAAGTCAAGAAGAAGAATACAATAAAATAGTTAGATTTACGCTAATATTCCTTAAGAAAAATAGGTACCTTTAAATCCTGATTGAGAGTTAAAAAATCAAACTTATCAAATATTTCTATATCTCACAACAATTCTCTCAATGATGCAAACATAAACTCTCTAATACTCTAATATTATTTGGAATAGAATGCATACATGAACACCAAAATATGTTTCTATTTATACTAATTTAAAGATATAATTTTAACCAATTTTTGAATGCAATCCTAAATATATTCTATCATATTATCCAATGCAATATTAAAGATATTCTATTATAACGCAATGTAATCTTAAAAATATTCTATCCTATTTTTTAATGCAATATTAAGAAATATCCTATCTTATTTTTTAATGCAATCTTAAACATTTACAATATCATATTTTTTTTTTATTGTCAAATTATTTTTTTAATTTTTAATATATATATATATATAATAAAATTTATATTATTATTACGGGTTCACGGATCGGGTCATCGGAACGAACCTGTAAATCTAAATCCATGATTCAACCCGTACATGAACGGTTTTGATCGATTCGGTTCGATTTTGACCAAAATATATAAATGACCCAATCAAAATTATTCGAATCGATTCAGATTTACGGATGAGCTATACATGTAAACACCTCTAAATACACTAGGGATAAAAATATGACAAAATACAATGATTAACCCTATAAGGGAGACACTTAATATTTTGATCCCTTGCCCCCTCCCTTATCTCCAGTGACATCATTGTCGGTGGAACAATACGAAGACATTATGGGTAACGAATCAATTATTAGTGAAAAATGTTGGATACCAATACCATATATTATATTTTAACACATTCTTTCAAATACTAAATTCTTTGTTATATTCATCAAAATTTATTAAAAAGAATTAAATTGTGTAAACCTCGCTTTTTAATTAATTCTAAATATAACTCATATTTTTATAATTCACAACAATAAATTTGTGCATAAAAAATGATAGATAAAATAAAATGAGTGTGAGAGACTGAGAGCTAAATTCAGCGGTTATGCATTGGGCAGTTTCCACAGGTCACGGACTGCCACCGTAAGCGCGCGTACAGAGCAAGCAAGCATCCCAAACGGCGACGTTCTACCATTAAGTGGTATTTTGGTTGTATCCGAATAAAAGAAGGGGCATTGAAGTAAATGAAGAAGCCCCGATTAAAGAGGGGGGTATAATACAAAAAATGAAATTTAAATTGCGAAACACTTTCGTATATTAAATAGGTGGGAACCTCTATTTCCACCTCTCTTTCATTTTCACAAACGCACACACTTTCTTCTGTTTAATTTTATTTTTAATTTTCTTGCACGCACCGAAACCGCTCCTTTTCAAAGGCCGGGCTCTCTCTAATCTCTCACTCTTTCTTTCCTCTCTCAGTTTAATGGTTAGGGTTTCGTAGGGCCGTCATCGGAATGTTCCAGAAGGCCCTTCCTTCTTTTTTTGCCCTCTCCAATTCCGTTATACGACGGCGTTTCGTGCCAACCATGCATTGAATTGTTTTTTTTTCTTCTTCTTTTTCCTTCAGGTGAATAATACTCCTTTTTCATGCGTTCTTTTTATTTTTACTCGTGTGTGTGTCGATTGATTCGTTTAGTTCTCATATTCGGTGATTGAAGTTGTTTTTTTCTCGAACTCGTGCTAGGTCGAGTTGGAGAATAGTGTTCTTGTGAAGTTGTAGGGACGAGGTTGTTTATTTTTTTTTTTGCGGTTTTGTTCTCGTGGTTTTCGTTTTGCGAGTACTCGATTCTGGAGTGGGTTTTTTGTTTTTGTTTTGTTTTCTAGGTTTAGAGAAGGGGTTTCTTTTGGGGGCTAAATTGGTTGCTTAATTGGTAAGTTACTGAGCTGGTTCACTATTTCAAGGTCAAACCGGGTCTATACTTTCCTTTCAAAGGGATTTGAAAGTTTGGTAGATAAATTGATGAGGGATGTTTCTGGGTTTTAGCTTTTGATTTTAGGTCTTCTCAATCTGTTTGTGTTGGTGAGTTAACCCTTGTTAGCAACTAGTGTTGTCAGAAATTGAAATTTGATAGTATTTTAGCTCAAATCCAAATATACACTACAATATGAACAAACTGAGCTAAAATACTATCAAATTTCAATTACTGGTGGTTTGATTTTCTGTTCACAACTCAACCCAATAAGATTGTTTTCTATTATGTTTGTGTGAAAGAAGTGTCTGAACAGTAACACTAACAAGGAGTTGGGGATTAACGAAATTGTTTTTCACAAGGACGTCTGTATCTGTTACTTAGTGTCTTCATGACACCGTGGATTTTGTGAGTTTTTTGGTCATGACTTCCTTCTAGTTCATTTGTTCTGTGTTTCATGTTTTGTGCATCACTATTGTTTTTGCTTACTTTAGAGTTTAGATTATTTAATCTGCTGCTCATTGTCGATTAGTGAAAACCCTGGTTTCTTTTGAATGCCATTTTCTCACTTTAATATTTTTTGGATTGTTTTGTTTGCTTATACTTCATATTATGGGTGTTTGCAGTGGCGGCAGTTCTGGTATGGAAATGTATGATGTTTCTGAAACTAGAAATGCAGATTCTTATTTGGTAATTTTATTGAATTTTTGTAACCTCTGGTTTTTAAATATATATGGTGTCTACTTTGATGACCTGACGTTATTGTATTATGTTCATTGTGTATTCTTTTTGAGTTAGTATGACAATAAGTTTTGTTACTATCTATTGGATATTCAGATTGAAGGCACTGATTTAAACTTACATCTGACAAACCCAAATATTCAACAATTTCAAGCCATGTTTAATGATGGAGCCCCTGAATTTGTTGCTGATCAGAACTTGTATTACCCTGCTGCCACCAATTATGGGTATTACTGTACAGGTAAATCAGAATTATATGCCTTGGCTTGAGTTCATGGTATATTGGGTATGCATCATATTGAATAGCTATTTATTATGGTTAGGATTTGAATCACCCGGAGAATGGGAGGACCACCATAGGATTTTTGGTGTAGATGGTCCTGATAATCAGTACACAGTGAGTGTAGTTCTCCTATACTTGTGTATGTGTGTCATATTGAGTTGACAGTTGATTAGAATGCTTGTTTCTTTGCCAGGGTGCACAAAACGAAAGTTTTCCATATGTATATTATACACCTAGCTATGGATTTGCACAGTCTCCATACAATCCATACAATCCATATATTCCTGGTGCAATGATAGGAGTTGATGGTTCATTTGGAGGAGCAGAGCAATATTACTCCCTCCCCAATTATCAAAACACTATTTCTTCACCTGCTTATATTCCTTTTGTTCAACCAGATAATTTCCCTAACAGTTCTGTTGACTCATTGTTTGATACCAGTGCTTTTGTCAGCAGATCTGATGGAAAAGGTTTAAAACATAAGTTCAATTCAGCTTCTGGTTCCTTTACAAGGAACTCTTCAAAATCATTATCAAATCCCACAAGTTCCTTGGCCAGGATATCAGAAGGTCCGAGAGATAATACTGGGGTGAAGAAAGATTTGACAAGTGGAAGGGGTTTTCTTAATATGGCTTCGTCACCTGTGCATCAGGTAGGAATCCTACTCTTTTAAAGCTGTATTTGAATGAGTATTCTGAGCCCACTTCTGCTGTTGATTTGTATCATCATATCTATAAAGCTAGCTATGTACTGAGAAAAATATTGATACTTGATAATGCTCTGACAAGTTAATAATTTGCATTCCCTAGACGTTACTATTTCTCTGAAATGGACATACTTGGGAGAGAATGCATAGATATGGATTAATTTATGGACTTTGAGCTCTTTTGTACTTTGAATCTCAATGTGATATTGAGTCAGTTTGGACATTTTTAAACAAGTAGCTATAGAATTGAATCAAATTTCCATCCAAGTTAAAATCAATTTATGTATAACTACTTATTCAGTAGTTCTCTCTCTCTCTCTCTCTCTAAATTTAACATAAGTTGAGTTTAACTCATGGTATAAGTTTGTTTCATTTTATTTTCTTTTATAAATTCTTATCGTTTTTGGTGGCTTATTTCATCTTTAAAGTGGATTGTTTGTTAAGAAATTCAAAATTTCTTGAATATTTTTGGTTGGTTTTATAGGCCAGAAGCATTGATGCCTCGACCCATCCTGTAGATACTATTTCCAATGGAAATGTTTTGTCCCATCGTAATCAATTAAAAATAGCTTCCCCTCTGAGTAGAGGATTTTCTGATTATGGATCTAATGCTAATGGACAGTCTATGGTTGCTAAACTTCGACCAAAGGTTCATGTTGGTAAAGGACCGAGTGAAGTAAATGGAAGTTCTGATGTTTTAGGTGAGCAAAATCGGGGCCCGAGAATTAGTAATTGTAAGTCAAAATTTCCACTGGCTGTCAAAGCCTATGTAAACAAAGGAGATGGCAAATCACAAGAGAATATCATCATTTCTACTGATCAATATAACAGGGAGGATTTCCCTGTCAACTATGAAAATGCAACGTTTTTTGTTATAAAATCGTACAGTGAAGATGATGTGCACAAAAGCATTAAATATAATGTGTGGTCATCAACACCTCATGGAAACAAGAAGCTGCAGAGTGCTCATGAAGATGCTAAGAGAATACCCGCTGGAAAATTTGGAAGCTGCCCTATCTTTCTTTTCTTTTCTGTGAGTTTACATTATGATGATGCTTTCAATGAGTTTTGATTCTTCTTTTTTTATCTGCACACCGAACTTATGAGCATCTGGAAATTTCCTTTCTATGATCATGCTGACATTGTTTTCCTTTTTTTTTCAATGTAGGTTAATGCAAGTGGTCAATTTTGTGGGGTTGCAGAGATGATTGGACCTGTTGACTTCAATCAGGACATGGACTTTTGGCAGCAAGATAAATGGAGTGGGAGCTTCCCTGTAAAGTGGCACATTGTAAAAGATGTGCCAAATGCAAATTTTAGGCACATTATACTAGAGAACAATGAGAACAAACCTGTCACTAATAGCAGAGACACACAAGAGGTATGTATATTGTTTTTTGGTTCAGCAGTTTTTTACCAATGTAGATTTGATAAGTCTGCCCAACCTATAGGCATTTAACATTAATGTTTGACCAAGTTTTTACATGATTAAGTACATTGAACCTGTGTGCTCTATGTAAAACTTTAATTTATGAAAATATGGTGTGCCTTATTAAGGGGGGGTTATTGAGTAAATAGATACATTGAATGTGTAGAGGCTTTCTGATTGTCATTCTATGATACTTCTATGACTTGATTGTCTTGATTGAAGTATTCCCAAGTGCTTTTCTTGGAGCAGCTGTTATGTTTAATTTGTGTTATACTGTTATTTTGGTTTTGTTACCTTTTGTAGATTTCAAGGGGGGTGCATTTTTATCCCTCATTATTATTTGAAGTAATTTTGACCATCAAATCCCACTCCTCTTGTGCAGATAATGTATAGTAAAGGTTTGGAAATGCTGAAAATTTTCAAAAACCATAATTTGAAGACATCTTTGCTTGATGACTTTATGTATTATGAAAATCGTCAGAAGATCATGCAGGAAGAAAAGGCCAAGTTGCTAATCAGAAGTTTTAAAAATCCATTAATGTTACCCACATTAGAACCACCTCGTAAGTTGAATTTTGTCATTGACATCCCTCCAGTTGGTGATGAGAAAAATGCTAAGATGGATGATGAGTTTGATAGCCTGAAACAGACTTCAAGTGCTGGACATATTGTTAGTAGTTCTAAGATCACCAGCACTACGTCTGTGGATGAAAAGGCTGAGAAAGGTTCAGTTGATAAAGAAGATACTGCTTCTGTCCTTAAGATTGGTTCAGTTACTATTACCCCAAAACAGGTGGAGACTAAACCATCTGGCATTAGTGTTGCTAATAAGGAACCGCTTGATGTTATCACGGTAGGCTCAATGCAAGTCAGAGTTAATGGATTTGCCGAGTCTTCCGGTTTTTTGAAGATTGGGACTATTCCCCTTGATCCAAGAACACTACAGCTGGACGGAGGTACTGGTGTTAAAAACGGATCTTAAAATTTGCTTATAAATGTCAAGGCACGGTTTTGGATCTTTGGGAAAAGATGGATTTAATGCCTGCCTGATTGTGCCACTGTTGGGAAGTTGGGTTTCTATTCAATCTTCGTTTACTGCTTTTTTGTTTGCTACTAATTGATACAAAGGGTCATACTGATTGATGTCATGGATCTTTTCAGCGGTGTTGATTCAAAATGCTTTTAATGAAAGTGTAAACCCTCTTTTGTATTTCGGTCGTCAGCAATAAATATACGAAGGTTGTTTCTTTGTTGCAGATTTTCATGAACTTTGTCGAACTTGAAAAAATTTGCTAAACCTTCGATCCTTTATTTATGTTAATGTTGCTTAATTGTTGAACCCTGCAGCCATTCTGGCCCCCTTTTTTTATGTTTAATCTGATTTAAACAAACGAATGTGATGACTGAATCAACGGAAGTTCTACTTTTTAAGAATTATGATAAGAAAAAAGAAGCATATGTATTGATAGGGCAAAGACATGTTGATTTTTTCACTGGAGTGTTTGTTTTCCAGACTATTTTGTTATTCTCCAAATTACAATGAGAAAATTATCCTACGGTTGTTATGAGGTCATAAAAAATTAATTTTAGACATTTTATTTTTTGAAAAAAAAAAACACGAGAAAAAAATTCTTTTCATAAGATAAAAGTATTTCTTAAAAATATTTCATGAGTAAAAATTCATACATATCTTATTACTAATTATTATCTCACTATTCTCATTTTTCCTTCATGATATTTGCTTAAATTTTTTTTATCGCGCAAATTTTATTTTTTCCTATTAATGTTCTTATAATTTGATTTAATTCCTACATTTTATGATAATTTTTAGTTTTCTTCCAATACTCCTTTTTAATAGGTAATTTTTACTTTTATTTTAATTATCATAATGTTCAAACGCATAATAAGACAAAGTGTAATAGTAATTGTTACAATAGGAACATTTTAGTAATAATATATATTCCCAAGGAAAAATAGCTCAATTAAACACATGTTTAAATTATTATTGGAAATATAACAAAATCTCAACCAATTCAAATAGTTAGCCAAACATATTTTCAAATAATATTTTCAAGAAAAAAATATTTTTGAGACTAAAAAAATTATCTATAAAATAAACGTTCCCTTATTTAATAAAAAATAATTATATATATTAATTTTGTTGATTTTGATAATTATTAAAGTTACAATAGTTAACTTTTAATTGGTTGACATTGTAAAAAAAATTCAAAGATTGTATGTCGGTTAAATTCATATAATAATACTGGACCTAATCCAAAAATTGACTTAATGGTGACTTATGTAAAATTGACTAAATGGTAACTTATGTGGACATAATAAAATTGTTTGATTTTTTTCCTATAACTTATTTTGCTAGTTCAATGTGATAATTTTATTATTTGCATATTCAATTAGGTCATTTAAAAAAAAATCAATTAGTTATTCTACTTTTAAAATGTTCAATTAACTATTTTTTTAAAAATAGATTTAATTTGATCTTTATTTAAAACTAATTTAAGTTCTACTTGTTAAATTTTCTGGAACAAATGAAAAAATAATGAAATTAAATTGAATCCATTTAATAAAATAAAAAACCTAATTAAATTTTTTAAAAGTAAAAGATGACATTGAACTATTTTATAAAAATTACAGGACCTAGTTGATCTAAAGAATAGGACCAAGTGATGACAATTTTTCCTATTATGTATCTGTTTGTGATTCTGTCAAGATATATTTTTGTATAACAGACTTACTAGTATTTAGTGTCAGAAGTGTGGGAATTAGGGCTGAGCACGGGTCGGGTTCGGATTTTTCAGGTCTGGATTTAGTTGGGTCGGTGACATCGGGTAGAACTTCTATGACAAACCTCCATGCTCCATGAGTCATGACAGAACCTCCTCCTCTTCTTAGTAAGAAATAAAAGAGAGATGAAGATGTCGCCACACAGCTACCAAGAAAGTGAGAGAAAATAGCTTGA
Source organism: Glycine tomentella (assembly GCA_007407185.1). Taxonomy (NCBI): domain Eukaryota; kingdom Viridiplantae; phylum Streptophyta; class Magnoliopsida; order Fabales; family Fabaceae; genus Glycine; species Glycine tomentella. Next base: position 3,140,034 of record PYAF01002407.1, read on the forward strand.
AGGTCGAAGAGAAGGAACGCACAGGAGAAGATAAATCTGATGCCATGAAAGAGAAATATCGAAACAAAGAAGAAAAGGAATGATGAGAACTTGAGAAGTATGAGATTGAGACGCGGAACGTTCAAGGAGAGAAAAAGCTGGAGCCTTAGTTTGGGTTTGGAAATGCTTTATGAATTATAAATATTATTTGAAATTGGAAAGCTAAAAATTACAACTTTCAATGTACTTGAGTACACCTATTCCTGTGCTATTTGCTTTTCATCTTCTCGATAGAAAGCGTAATCTTTAAAAGAACTTTATGAATGAAGGCTCAATTGATTGTAATATAATAATAAAATAATAAGCAAATGGAAAAACATGAAGGGGTGTAGATTGTTACTCATAAAAACATACATGGGTCAGTTCGGGTACCGTGGAACTCAAAAACTTAATCCGCATCCGCCTTTAAAAACCGTTACTACCCATTTCGTTTCCCTACTAGTAGAAATGGTAAAAATTAAAATAATAAAATAGGAAAATTAATATTAACAGTTTCTTTTTTTATCTTGTAATTTTCTTTATTTTATATATATATATATATATATATATATATATATATTATAGGAACAAGACTTGTTTATTTATGGAGACAATTTTTTTCTTAAATATGTTTAAAAAAAGAAAATAAAATCTTGTGGGGCAATTGTCCCCATAACTCTAACGTGCATCCGCCATTGTATACAAACATCGAAATGTACAAGGTTGAGATATCCATAAATCCGTAATTCTATCTTCATCATTGTATTTTAATATAAATCTTAAGCTTATTATTTTTATAAAAAAAATTTTAGATGATGCTAAATGACCATATTAAGATTTTTTTTTCCTTTTCAAATTTCCTTTTCTTTTTTTTATTGATTTTAAACAATTAAAAAAGAAAAATAGAGCCATGGTCATAAACAATATAAATTATAGCAGAAAAGTAATGGAGTGAGTTACTTCTATCCTGTAAAATGTAGTAATTGTTCTAAAAATTTGCGAATGTTCCAAAATATGTTTTGACAAAAAAAAAAAAAAACTTAGAAGAACAATACGTGTGACCGAGTCAGTTGAGATGGCATGGGGTGGGACCCACGAATCCCCTATGACATATGTTGTGCTGTTGTGTTTGTATTAAAGTTCTGTTCAGTTCAATCTACTTTTACTTTTTACTGTCACCGTGAAATCTGAATTACTACTTTTCTGTGTGTGTATGTTGTGTTTCTTCTCTTCTTGTCTGGGAGGAGGAGGAGGAGGAATCTCAGTCTAGCTTCACTGGGCAGTGGAGCGAGTGTAACCACGCGCCTCTCCCTCTCCAATCAGGTATTCTCCATTCGCCTCTTCTCTTGCATTTCCTTTAACGGTTTCGCTAAATTTTTAGCTCCTGCATGAAACTTAACAGGTTCGGTCGGGTCCGGTTCAGCAACCACGCTTGCCCTTGGGTTTGGCCTTGACATGTAGTTGCATTCTGAAATCAATTCTGTTCGCGTATAAGAAATTGGTGAAATTACAGAACCGTTTTTTCTCGACATGTTGTTTTCTTTTATTATTATTTGATTGAGAAAAACAGAGGGAGAGAGAGAGAGAGAGGAAAGAGGCTATCAAAATTAGAACAAAAATTGGGCTAAGTATGTTTTAGTAGGTTAACTAGGATTTACTTGCTAGCACCTTGAATTTGCCTGGATAATCCTTGGAGCTTTTGTAATCCATACAGTAGTACCTTGGTAGTACTCTGATGATACGTTTGTTACCTCAGAAAAAGAAAAAAAAACTACCTACCCCATTTCTCAAAGGCTCCACGCTATGCACAGGTAAGGGGGAGGGATGTTGTACGCAGTCTTACCCTTGCATATGCAAACAAAAGAGGTTGTTTCCAGATTCGAATCTATGACCAACAAGTCACCAAGACATAACTTTACCGTTTGTTACCTCAGAATAATTAATTAAAATTTATAAAACAATCGCCATGCCATGCCACTGATATTACATAACAGTAAATACTTCATTATAATTGCTCCCTCTTTATACTTTGACATCTGCAATTACTATGCCTTTCACGTATTATAAATTTCAGCATGAAAAACACGATCAGCTTACAGCATGGTTTCAAATGGTGGTTGCAAATGCAGTCACCGTTGTGACCTCGGCGATTGCGGGTGGGTGGGCAATGCAGCTGCTGCGATGCTTATGCCGCTGTTGTGGTGTGAATTTGTTTTATGTTTGCACCAAATATAATTCATCATGCCTCTGCCTCATTTTAAACATTGTACATCTCTTGCTCTCGCTCCCAGTTCCACATCTTCCTCATTATTTACTCATTATCATTTCACTATATATCTAAGAAATAGGAATAATGAAAATTAATCATGTGAGGACTGTAAAGCACGTTGCGGCCTGGTGCAGTCCAATGCGGCCGTTTCACCTGTTGTGCTGCAGCAGTTGTGGCTTTGAGTTGCGGATTTTCCTGTGATTTACAAAAATAATGCAATTGCAGTATGAATGTATGATGCATTTGAAACCATGGCTTATAGAATCAGTATGCTGGGGCTATGCTGTTGGTGCATGTTGAAAATGTTTTATTTCATTCAATGTTTGATTTTATATAATATTTATCTTCACGTTTAAACATATGCAAGGTTTTGTGGGACTGGTCTTCTAGGTTTCCTATTAATGTTCCTACTTCAGTATAATTATGCAATTCATTCCACTAGAAAGTTGAAATAGCCATTGTATTAATGCAATCGCAAACTGTTGTTTAAATATACAGGTAAAATGGCTGGGAATTCAAATAGAAGAGAAGGAAAAACTGTTATGGTTCCAAAAACTGAGGATTTGGATTATGAGTTACCACCTTATACTTCATTTTCAGGGGATGTTGGGGTATGCTGCTCATCTCTCAATATATATACAATACACATACTGAGTTTTAGATGCTGTCAATCATATCTTTGGGGTGCATGTTCTCTCATTATGCCCATAGTTCTTTACCATTCTCTGCTATAGCTGCTACACTAAACCTTATAGCTTCCTGATTTTAAGCTTGATACATTTGAACAATTATATGAACTTTGGGAAATATGATACAATGCCTTCTTCAACTGATTTTTTTTTTCTTTTCAAGAAACTATTCTCTGCAAAAGCTTAAACTATTTGGTACAAGCCAAGATGAATTTTGAATAATATTTCTTAACAAGTTTTCTCATGGAATAGTCCTTCTAGTTTGACTTGTGAGTCCATTACTTCCTTGTGCTAAAGTTTTATTTATTTATAAGAAGTACTGATGTAGGGTGTTGGCCTATGTATAATTTTGATTCATATCTCCCAGAGATTCCAGTGTTATTTACTACCGTGCAAAATGTAAATTAATTGAGAATTGACTAAAGCTAATGCTATATATGTTTGCGCTACGGTTTCCAATCTCTGCTACTGAGCATGTTATGAGTTTCTATTTTCTTACAGGAGATCTTATTCTTTGGTAATCTTATGAGAAAACCAAAAACAAATTCCGATTGAAATAAAATCTTTAAGAAAGATTCATTCAATGAACCATGCATATACATCTTAGCCCTGTGTTTGAAAGGGATAATCTAATTTTTGCATGTGAGATTATCAATGATTCAAAAGTCTTTACTGATTGTGTTTGTTTGCTTTAAGCCTATCGTGGCTGTTTTATGAATTCTCTCCATTTACAACTATGTACATAGTACATACATTGTAACATGGTGAGACATTATTTCTACTTGTTCACTATGCATAAATTATAATATAATAACAATATAATATATATAGAAGTAATTATCTTCATTAAATTTTCATTTTTATTTGTTTGCTTATGCTCAACTCTTCCTTCATGATTACCAGGACAATGTTGCAAGTTCATCTGGAGGCAAACTTCGAGCATTCTTTATCGGAATGGGATTCCTACCATGCCTTGTCGATAAAGTGATAGAGGAGAATGGTACATTACTTGGGAGTCGGCTACTTATGACATGCACTAAATGCATGGCACATTTGATGAATTTCTGAGATATTTCACTTTTCCATTTGAAGTATTATGGTTCTGATTGATTTTCTTTGAAATTTACAGGTGAAGAGAATTCTGATACTTTATTAGAGGCTCTCTTGGGATATTCTGAAAGTAGACCAAAATATATGTTATAGTTTTTTTTTTTTTTTTCATTGTCAGTACTCTTGGGATAGGGATTTTGGGAAGTTTTTATATATTTACTAAAAGCTGACTTAAAATTAATAATGATAGAAGCTGAACCATGTTCTGCATGTTCATTGAGATGAGAAATGTTAATTTGTACAGAGAGAAGATATGCATATACATGAAGGATTCAAATTATCATTTTTTAAGCATAGTCCTTGAATTACTTATTGCTTGTACAAAGTAGAATAATGGTAAAACAAAAAAACCTAATTAGTTTTTTATTTGGAAGGGACTTTTGCTCTCTAAAAATTTCCTCACAGAAGACTCAAAAACCTTGTGCACTGAGCCATCTATTTTGAAGTTGAAAGTATTCTTTTTTAATTATGTCATTTTATAAGGTGTGAGACTGTGAGGTGTCTAGTGCAACAGTATACTAGCCATTTAAGTAAATAATAAATATCCATTTGCTATCACATATATATTTAATTGGACTACTTGTGTGATCTTGACTGGGTATGAACACTTTAATTTGTGGTATTTATTGCTTTTGATATCTAGTAAAGCTACTTTAGGCTGCTTGCTGGCTGTTCTGCTGTTGGAGGAAGATGACCCTCAAATGTTAGTGCAGTACAGTGATAAAATCTCCATCGAAATTCTTATCTTGTGCTTGTTTGGTGTTGGTAAAGCCACCTAAATTGTGGTCACCCCTAGATAGAGTGGGTATGTTGAAAGTCCCACATGGCGGGTAGCCGTGGGCAAAATGGGACATGTTGAAGTATCACATCAACTAAAGATAGTGCCGAGATAAACTATATGAGTGGGGAGTAGTCATCACCTTACAACCCGGTTTTATAGGGTTGAGTTAGGCCCAAACCCACTTTCCCACATTTGGTAACAATTATTTATGGGGAAATATCATTTTCTCAAAAGCTCTCTTAGGAAGCTCTTGGTTAAAAGTTCTTCTGAACACAGCATAAACTAATCCACACATGCACTAATGGTAGGTTTTCTTTTTTTAATTTAATTTTTATGATGCCATGGTCCCGATGGTATATGTTTTGTTAGTAATTAAATGCCCATCTTGGTCCTCCAATGATATCAGTTATCGGAAGAGTCACGAAGTTTCAAATTCTGATTCATATTGAATCTAATACAGAGATACAACCTGCAAGGAACATTACAGAACGGCAAAGTAAGAAACAAAATATGGTGGCTAGGTGTAAGTGGAATTTATATCAATGGCCCATTGAATCTGTGAGACTATGTGGACTTAAATACTACTAAATAACTCTGCACCTATAAATGTTTACTGTGACAAGTCTGCAATCTCCGTTGCTAAACGTCCTGTTCTTGATGACAGAACCAGGAACATGGAAGTTGATAAACACTTAGTTAAAAAGAAGGATAGAAATTGGACAGATCTGCACACACTATGAATACATTCTCATCAACGGGCTGTCCAACAAGAACTTTAATGAATCAGTCGACAAGCTGTCTCTGAATGAATTTTCAAGCTAGTTTGAGTGGGAGTGTTGAAAGAGTCAAAAGGGGTTTTGAGTTTGAAGTTGTACCTAATAGGATTGGGAGTTTGGATAGGATAAATGTAGATATTTGTAAATAGTGAGTATATCTTTAGAGGACCAAAATGAACATTTACTCTAATATAATGTGTTCTTGGCTCCCCTATTCACTATATTTTATATTGATGAATAGAGGACGGATTAGCTTTTTTTTTTTTTTTTTGGTCAATTTGCAGCACTAGATAGCAAAAAACTTCATAGTCTATATATATTTTACGTGGAGTTGGAACAGGGATAAATACTGCTTCATTCTGAGTTTTTGAATGATTAGAAACTTGTAATGATACTAAGCTGCTCTTTTTGCTCCCTTCATATGTTAATACTGCTGCCAATATGCTTTCTAAACTTTGAATTTAATATTCTGATCGGTGACTATTATTTTGAATTGATTAGGCTCATAAATCCAATTGTGACTCATCTGATTGTTTGGGTGTTTCTCACAATACAAGCAGGGGTAGAAGTGCCCCAAATTTCTATCCTGATGGTCACTCAAAAGAGGTAACTTGGTGCCTTCTATCACCCCTCCTTCTCAATTTTAAACCTTTTAAGCTAGAAATTTTAGTTGTATTTATTTACTGTATAGGTTTAACTTTAAAATATTCCTGTTTGAAAATTAAGGATTTATCTTGCTATATGACTTACTTTAAGTAATGCTAGTGGTCTTTTTCGCTCCTGGAGTTAGAATTTGGGATGGGAAGGTGCTCAATGCAGATATTCCTGTTGGCATTATGTGACTTATTTTGTTAGAGAGAACTATTAGATATTTCAAGTGATTGACTGATGAGATTACAACGCTCTTGATTCTTTAATTGTTTGTAGTTTTAGCTTATATCTGGCTTTTTTTTCCATGCTTCTTCTATATTTATTCACCATCTCTTTAAATAATTTTGTCAATAGCACTGATTGCTAATGTATGGATTTACAAAGTGACGTGCTAAGCAAAGGTTTCTCAAATAATTGTGAGATAATTCCAAATTATGCAATTTGCTTCTTTATATTGTGCTGCTGCCAAATGCTCTTATGAATGTGGTTTGGGCCTAACTCAATCCCAAAAGCTAGCTCATAGGGTGAGGGTTTCCCCCCACTTATATACTCTATTTTGATCTTATCTTTAGTCAATGTGTGACTATAGTTTTTCTCAATACATTTTTGGGTTGAGTTAAGCCCAAACACACATTCTAAGTATCAGAGCTTACCCTAGATCCATTAAAAGGTCTACCCACCATATTATCCACGCACCAAGCCTAGTGCTGGGCGTGAGGGGATGTATTGGAAAAAACCCAAGTCCGACATCGGTTAGAGATAATGCCAAGATTGAGTATATAAGTGGGGGCAACCCTCACCCTGTGAACTAGCTTTTGGTTTGAGTTAGGAGCAAACCAACATTCTAAGAACTGCCAAGCTATCTGCAAATGTTTGCATGTCTGGGATTAACTTTCAAAATGTGTTCATTTTTGAAGAATTAATTCTGTAACTGGTTTATGTAATACTTTTAACTGCCTTTTCTGTAACAATGTTTTACTATGTAATGTTGTGGGTCTTAGATGACCACATCTCATCTTTATTTATAATGGAGAAATCAGAATCAGTATTGATTACATTTCAATCAATTACTGATTATTAGGTAATTACATATCAATCAGAATCATAAGTTTCTATGTAATAATAAATATATGATAAATGTAATCTAACATTTTCAATTTGCTTTGTAATCATTTAGGCTCTTCAAAAGTCAAATTCACAGTCTTCTGATTCTCTGGATAGCTTATTTGATGATAAGGATCCTCCAGAGATTTCCAATGTCAACCAAGTCAAGGAGGTATTTGCTTCTTATTCCTCAGAAAACATCAATTGATTTATTACAAAATTTAATCATAGCACATCATGGTAGGAATGAGTTGAGTATTTGAATCGAGCAACTGGTGTCATGTGATTCATGTAGCCAATTTCACCTAGTGGGCTAATGCTTTTGTTGCCATTGTTGCTTATTTCACACTATAATCATATGCTACCAGCTAGTTATTCTGATTTATTAATGTCACATATTTGTTCTAGATGTACTCTGCGACTGTATGTTGGTTTACTCTTTTTGGAGGAAAAGTATGCTTGTGCCTATTTACAAAAACAAGGGAGATATTCAAAATTGTTCAAACTATAGAGGTATCAAACTTATGAGCCATACTATGAAGTTGTGGGAGAGAGTTATCGAACATCGTCTAAGGAGGGAGACCAAGGTTTCAGTAAATCAATTTGGATTTATGCCAGGAAGATGTACCATGGAAGCTATTTTCCTGATGAGACAATTGATGGAAAGGTATAGAGAAAGGAAAAAAGACTTACATATGGTGTTCATAGATCTCG
>PYAF01002407.1:3148245-3178256 GCA_007407185.1 Glycine tomentella
CAAGAGTATGTTACCAAGAGCTAGATACAAAGAGAGGTAGAGGTCGACCAAAACTTACCTGGGGAAAGGTAGTTAAACAAGACCTAATGGAGTGAGATTTAGATTGGCGGACGGTATGTCTTAGGACGGAGTGGAGAAAAGCTATAAGTCTGATGGAGGGTTAAACCCTTTAGTAGTTCTATGTTCCAGTTGTTCCCTGCTTTAATTCTTTTCATCTTCTGTTCTCTTCTCCTCTCACCATTCTTTTATTTTAATTATGTTTCTCTCTTTTGCTCTATTTTCGATTTATCATTGGGTTCATCTACCACCGACCCCAATTAATTTGGGTTAAAGATGTTGTTGATGTTGATGTTGATGTTGTAGTTGTACTCTCATGTCATCCCAAATTCCAAATAGATATTTTCTTTTGAATATTTGCTTTTCAGATTTCTTGTATCTCATTGTCAACCTTTAAAACTACTTGCATAATTTTAAAAAAGGTGTGCCACCTGTTTGTTGCATGTACCATGTGCATCATCTAAACTTGTTGTCATTGGTATGTCACATGCACTACTGGCAGGTGATGCATTTGCTTTTTCTGTCTAGGGTGACAAATAAATATGCATCATGATGTATTTCTGCTTGCCCTTGTTGACTTTGACAATTGATTATCTTTATTGTACCTGGTAGTAAGAATTTCTTTCTAGTTTCAACATGTCCCTTAATATAGCATATGTTTTGTTTAATTCAATTTCATTCTTGTTTGACAAAATCTCTCTTGCAGGAGCCTGATGAACTTAGTGGAGTCATTGATGATAAAAGAGGTTCCTTACTGATGATGAATTTCTCGGTGGAGGAAGTTGAATTTGCAATCCACAAGCTTGGTATGAGAATAATTTACCTGAACTGTTGCTTTGTGCAATTGTGTATACTTTATTAGTCTATTTGGGCCATATTTGTAATTGACCTAGAAACATATGTTGTATAGGTCTTTTTGAGTTGCCAAGGATAGATATATGTTTGCTTGAATTATTAATTCATGGCTGCATGCTTGGACATGCTAGTAATACCAGGACAAAGTACATGAACAAAAAGCTGATGCTAAGCATGTATTGAACTGAAGAGTTTAGACTTTAGATTGGTGTGGGGAATATTCTATATAATTTGTGCTTTGATGATTAACTTTTAGGTGGCCTGATCGACGTTCATCTCTTGTCAGAAATGAATACAATACTAAGTTACTATGAATAATTTGAGCGAGTTTTGAATATGTCTGGTTGCAGACTTATTTTGTATGTGTGTTTTCAGTGATTGTCTGAGGTCTAATCTAATTAACTTCTTGGCATAGTATGCATATTTATGCAGATAGGAGTTCATGTCTATGTTTATGGATTACTGGCAACACTAAGGATTTATTTATTTATTTTGTTTTAATATAGGTGATGAAGCATCAATTCTCGAGCTGGTGGATTTCATCTTTGCTCGGCAGATTGCTAAAAAATTGAAAAAGGAACCAGATGATATCACCTTCACCTATTATGGCAGAGGAAATGAGGTTTTGATATTTGAATTTTGATCCATTTAATGATCCTACTTTAGGAGATAAATACTGTGTTTCTGCTAGTCAGGTTTTTAAGTTAACCCTCAACTTTATTATCCATTAGACAAAATAATATGGTCCATGTTGCTACATGTTGTATACTTTATTCATGAGAGAATGAAGATAAATGAGCAAGACATTATAAAGGGAACACAACTATAGCCTTTACTTGTTTTTCTTAAGACTTGGATGTGATTCTAGTGTTGTATAGTTTTACCTCGAGTGGAAAATGCATATTCTTTCGCAAATAGACTTTTCCTGTCATGTGAACTATGCGTTGCTATAGTTTGAAATGAGTAGAAGCTTGACTGGTTGATCCTTTTGGAGTAGATTATTTGGGATTTTCATAGAATTTTGGGTGGTCACAATTTGAGTAGTTTTTGAGCTCTGTATGTTGTAGTTTGATATATTTTCTCAACGCAAAATGCTTGTGAAATAAAGGAAAAGATTTTACAGTTTACTCACATTTATTGTGGGGCAGGTTGTTTTGAGGGATTCTCTTATGTTTAGCTATTGACTTTTTTAAGTCAACATCATCAACATCAACAGCACCTTTAACCCAAATTAATTGGGGTCGGTGGTAAATGAACCCAATGATAAATCGAAAATAGAGCAAAAGAGAGAAACAGAGTTAAAATATTGACTTTTTTAAGTAAGTAAAAAAAAAAAAAAAGATATTAAGATAGGAAAGAAAGGTACAAAACGAGGATAAAAATCTTAGGTTTAATTTACTTGATCTTAGTTTTATCCTCTTTCTTCGTAGTCTATTTCCTGTCAAGAAATCTTCCCTCTTATTATATTAATTTATGTATCTTATTATCTCTATATTATGCATCAAATTTTTTGTTATTTGTGGGATCACAGGTCACCAATGAAAAACTCTTTGGAATTATGGCAAAAACACTTCAATTGTTTGAAATGGGTTTCTCTGAGAATGAAGTATCATCAGCAATTGATAAATTAGGTAAGTCTTTGTGAAAGCTGATCTTTTTTGAACTATGCAGCTGTGAGATTAGGTTTACAGCGTTGCATTTAGAAAGTATTAATCTTTAGAATTAGGAGATGATATCAACGGAATAGAACTCATACTATTGCCTTTTATAAATCTGGAAAATGATATCTATTCCTTTCCATTCACTTCCTTTATAAATTATCAGGTCTTGAGTTTTAGCTTACCAATTGGCTGTTTTTCAGGTTCAGAGGCTCCAATTTCAGAGCTTGCAAACTTCATTTTTGCAGAACAAAATGGGATCGATTATGTGATGGAATATAAGGTTAGACTTTTTACTTGTTATATTTCAAATTTTATGTTCTACCATTTTTGGTAATTCAGCTTCTTGTGTTTATATATAATAGTATACTTGATTTCACAATAATAATGAGCATTGCTTCGTAGCTTTTACATTTTTTTTTTAATTTACACTTTATGCATGTAAATGAGGTTGTGGCAAGTGACAAGTATGTGCACTGTCTTTATGTTGAAATTAGCCCTTATGGGAGTTTAGAACTTGTAAAACTGAAGCAAAATAGTGTAATATTAACTGGTAAAGCAAAAGATGCAGTGAAAAGGATAACTATTGAGAAGCTTTGCTTACATTTTCTATAATGCATGGCCAAAATTAAACATTTTCCATACTCCTGTTCTCTTACAACTAGTCAACTGTGTGGAACAGAGTTATGGGTGCTAACTAGAATAAGAATTGTACCAGAAAAACAAAAATACAGAAAATAATATTTATAATTTAAGCCTTGGCACAATGGTAAAGTTGTACCTTGGTAACTGATTGGTCATGGGTTCGAATCTGAAAACAGCCTTTTTGCATATGCAAGGGTAAGGCTGCATACAATATCTCTCCCCCTTACCTGCGCACAGCGTGAAGTCTCCGGTTAAAGGGGTACGTAGAAAAAAAAAACTATATAATGTCAAAACTTCTCATAAATGAATTTGCTTTTCTTTGTATATTGTTTAAATCTTGTATGACATGCATGGAATCAACAAAAGTGCTAAGAAACCTATTAAATAAAGTTAAGGTTGTGTTTGGCTTGTTCTGGATAAAATCTTATTGTTCTGGATAAAATCAGTCAGGTGTTGACTGAGTGATGAAATTTCTTGTTTGTCTAGTTTCCCACCACTTCTAATTATTCTGTGGGGATCAAAGAAGAACCAGAAATGGATTTATATGGTACCGCCGAAGTGAAAGTTGAGGATTTTAGCAATGAACCTCCACAATCAAGCCAGGTCAACTTAGAGGAAACTTATAATGAAGATATGGTGAAGGAAGAAGAGGGTATTGATGCATTTCCCAGCAATGTTTCTGACCAATATTTGGATGTTGTGGAGAATGGTAGAGGTAAAAGGCCCAAGTATGAACATGATGATGATTCAATCATTTGTCTTGAACCTTCTTGGGTGGAAGAAAGGGTTGATGTTGTTGTTGCCGAAATGTCGAGACGTCCCAAACCAAATCCATCCAGGTGTCTTAGTAGTGTGGCAGCAAAGCCACCATTTTTCTTATTTGGGAATGTTTCAAACATATCCTACGACTCATGGACAAAGATGTCTCAGTTTTTATATGGTATTGAACCTGAATTTGCGAATGCTCAGTCCTTTTCTACTTTAGATAGAATAGAAGGTTACATACACAATCTTCCAGTTGAAAACAGATTTCACATCCTCCCAAAGCCACCTATGACTATTGAAGATGCAATGCCGCGGACAAAGAAATGTTGGCCACCTTGGGATTCAAGGAAGCAGTTGAGCAGCATCTATTGTGAAACTAATGGAATAGCTCAAACATGTGATCGACTAGGAAATATTCTTGCAGATTCTGGTGGAGTGCTTACATCTGAACTGCAGAAAGACATTCTTCGTTATTGCCGCGGATTGAATCTTGTGTGGATTGGCAAATTCAAACTTGGTCCTGTAGAGCCTGAACAGTTGGAGCTCATTTTAGGATACCCTTTGAATCACACTCGTGCTGCCGAGGACAATGTGGCGGAAAGACTTAAATCACTAAAATACTGCTTCCAGACAGACACATTGGGGTATCATCTTTCTGTGTTAAGGCCCATCTTCCCTCATGGATTAACAATGTTATCACTCTTTAGTGACCTTGGTGGGGCCGAAATTGCCCTACACCGCCTTGGTATTAAAATAAAAGTTGTTGTCTCAGTTGAGACTTCCGAGACAAAAAGAAAGATTCTTGAGAGGTGGTGGCGTCAATCCGGACAAACTGGGACTTTGGTTCAGTTTGAAGATATTCAGAAGCTGACTAGTAAAAAACTTGAGGGTCTAATCAATAAATTTGGTGGTTTTGACCTTGTCATTTATCAGAACCCATGCTCTAACTTAAGTTCTAGGCTTCAAGCTGGTGTATGTCTCCCAGCTCTTGAATTTTCAGTGTTTTGTGAATGTGTTCGTGTCTTGCAACGTATAAGAGGTATGTATCAAAGGATGTGAGTGGAGTGACTCTTATCTTGTACAAAATAATGTCATTCGATGCCTTTGGTGGTGGCATTTCCCCGTTTTGAACGTTTCATTTTCCTGCTGTATGTGACTTCATATAAATTTTTCGGTGCAGGGAATTTGTATGTAGAGTTGTGTTTCTTTCTTAATCGTCAATAAGAATTGTTCATATATACTGTGTTTATCCATTGGCAGGCATTCTGAATTATTTCTGGAATAATACACCAAATGGGAGTACATGAAATTGTGCACATTGATTAATTTTAGGCTTATATTTTTTTAGTCCTTATAATTTAGTATTCTTTTGACTTTTCATTCTTGTAAAATTATTTGTTATTTTTATTTATTATAAATTGTTTATTTTATTTTTCTTCTGACCGCACTTAAAATAATTTTTTTTGGCTTTTTCATTTCATTGCATCCCTAAACAAGACTAGATATTTTCATTATTTTGTTTTCGATATCAAAATTTATCATCATTATCGGATTTTTAGTGCAAAATTTTGAGTAAAAATCTTAAGTTTAAGATCTGATCTTTATTAGATTTCCTAATAAAAGAGTTGAAAAGATCTTGAACATGAAAAATAAATTCTTGTAGAAGATCTCTTAAAATTTACACATTATTAATAAAGAATAAATCCTCACTTCTGGTCAATGAAACTAGGAACAATGACATTGGAGAAAAAGATTAAGAATAAAAAAGGATTGGGATCTATAGCAACCAACACCCAGAACACTCTGACATCTGTGAACATCATTCTCTTCCCATTAACACCATAATTGGTTTCCCTTCCGCGCTGCCGGAAGTCACTGCGGAGGGATCCACGCACGATCCTCAACCTCATCGTTATGAATGCACAAACTGTTATGAATTTTAAATGAAAATGAATATTTGCGGAAATTGTTGATATCATTTATAAAAAAAAATTACATATGCTTCCCAAATTTTATTTTGCAACTTACACATGATACTATTGTTTTTTTATTCCGATATTAATTTTTTTATATTTAAAAATATTATACTAACACTTTCTTATATTATATTAACACTCCCTTAATATTTAAAAATATTATAATGACACCTTTTATATATTACATTACCATTCTCTTAATATTTAAAAATATTATAATGATATTTTTTATATACTACACTAACATTTACTAACATTCTTTTCAATGCGCAAATACCACCATGTATGCCATCGTTATTATGTCATATAATCAAAATCGAAACTTGAAAATCGTCAGAACTGGAATTGTAGCTATAATCGGTCCATAAAAATTCAGATCTTGCATCAATTTCAAATTTGAAAAATCCGTAAAACCTGCTCTTCTTTTTCTTGTGTTATTGTTGGAGCTGATTTGTCTGATGGAGATCTCGTATGTGAACCCTTCTCTGAACGACAACGTTTTGGGACTGAATGTACAATGCTGACATACGAGATCTGAAGGGAAAGCTTTCGTCAAGAAACATGGATGATGAGAGAACATGTAGGGGGTTGTTGGGTTAGGGTGAAACGCAACCTTAGATCCAACATGGTGATGGTGATGGAGGTGAATATGTGTGTGACCATGCGCAAAGGTGGTTTGGGGTTCTGATTTGAGTGAGATGTCGGAATGGATTACCATTCGGTGATGATCAAGGGTGGAGCTAAAGGACTGGCGGAGGTTAATGGCGGTGCTTATTTCCCGATGCTTTCATTTTGTCCCATCGTTAAAGGGGTATAATAGTTATTTCGTAATTATAATAATAATATTTAACTGTTTAAATTATTTTTTAACACTGTTCATTGATACTATTTACTTTCTACTTGTGGACCACCTATCTCCCTTTGCTCCATCATGCTAATGTGTTCATGGTCTAGATTTGATCGGTTTTGAAGTAAAAAATTATTCGATCCAATTTTTTTGATTTGGTCATTTGATCATCAATTCGGTTTAATTTTTTTTAAATGCGATCCAATTTTTTTCGGTTTGGATTAGATCAATTTTCGATTTTTTAAAAGTCTAAAAATAAAACTTATGAGACTTATTTTTATGAAAATAAGGAGTATACGGCAGAAACAAACACATTCATTAGACAAAAACAAACACCAATTTTTAATTTTCATTAGACAAACATGATTATTGGACAAAATAAGGAACAATTTGTTAGTATGTATTTGGTTTTTGGTTTTTGGGCTATGATGGGGAATAGGTCCAAATAGGTAAAGGGTAAGGTAAGGTTTATAATCGGATCAGTTTGGATTGGATCGATTTACATTAGCTAAACCAAAAATCGATCCAATCCAGTAAAAATTTCTGGTTTTTTTTTTCCGGTTTTCGATTTTTCGGTTTTCGATTTTTGATTATTTCAGTTATCGGTTTTTCGATTCGGTCACCGCGGTTTGCATCGATTTGGATCAGTTGATAAATACCCCTATAAAATAACATAATAAGTTGTTCAAATGAATAAAAATGAAAAGAAAACACATATATTTTAATTATTCCGTTGGATGAATGAAATCGGGGTAAAATACAAAAGATGTGATATTTTTTATACTAATTGAAAAATGAAATCTAAGTTTAAAATGTAAACATCTTATTGTATTTTTTTCTTAATCTAAATTCTTTTTTTCTAAAAAAAATACATTAAATATTTTAAAACATTTAAAAAGAAATAGACAATGCCTACTTCTTATTTCATCCTTTTGGAGGGAAATGGATATCTTTATCTCGTAAATTATTTTCCCACAGCAATAACAATTTAAAAAAAAAACCTCCGGCATCTCTCTTTAAAATATTTTCATTTTATTTTG
The DNA here is from genome assembly GCA_007407185.1 of Glycine tomentella. Classification (NCBI taxonomy): domain Eukaryota; kingdom Viridiplantae; phylum Streptophyta; class Magnoliopsida; order Fabales; family Fabaceae; genus Glycine; species Glycine tomentella. The sequence continues at coordinate 3,156,089 of PYAF01002407.1, forward strand.
AACCTTAGGAGTGAAAGCAGGTTGGTTTGGTTGACATGACAAAAACTAAAATTTGGATCCAACAGACACAGAAACAGCGCTGCGCTGTCCCAATCCCAAACAGCGCACGCCGCCGTGTGTAGTTACGATGTTGCTGTTAGCTCAGTCAGGTTCCAAAACCGAAATCTCAACTCAACCAACGAAAGCTACTTTTCTTTTTCTTTATTAAATCAGTAAATAATAGTATACTAGATAATGAGAATGCTATGCTATGGAGGAATCTAAGTGTAACTTTGAAGCATGTCGCAGCCCTCAATGGTCAGTGAGTCTTAGCTCTGTCTTTGTTTTGTTTTGTCAGTAATTAGTAGGTTCATATATAATCAATTATATGTGTGGATCTTTTGCACTTTTGTGGGGGGGAAACACTAAAGTATAAAGGAACAAATGGGGGCTTTATAACAAAATTACTCGTGCCCGGAAATTTGAATTAGGTCTGTAGTATATACTGGAACACTAAGCAGAAAATTCAGTTCTTCTCAGTGTTGTTTGACTTTTTGCTTAGGAAGTAGGAACTCAGATACTAATAGCCTTTACTTACATTTAACTTTTTTTGCAACATATAAGTTACTCAACTAAGTAAAATACAGTTAAAGACTGAGAAAACCATCCTATTAGTCCACGATGAAATTATAGTCATGCTCACTTTAGTCCTTTAAATTTTGAAAAATAATTTCTTGTCCTTGAAATTAGCAACTGCCAGTCATTTAGTTCATAATGTTAAGGATCTGTCTATTTGATCTCCATGTTTGACTACTATAGTCATTTTGGTCCTTCACTTTCCTACACACCTGTCAATTTGGTTCCTTATGTAGGGACCAAATTGATTGATGATTGTTAAATTTAGGAAACAAATTGACAATGATTAACACATTCAGGAACTAAATTGATTGATTATGTAATGTTACGGACTAGTGATTGGTTGGTGGAACCAATTTTAGGGGCTAAATTGATTGAGAATTGTGAAAGTCAGGGACTAAGTATTTCTTTTTTTTTTTAATAATATCAAGGACTACATTGACTGGAGCTTATAATTTCAGGGACTAATACTCATTAAAGTTGTTTTTTTTGACAAAAAAATGAAAGTTGGTTGCCAAAGCATGTCAGTTAAAACTCAACAATATGAACTCTATTCACTTCTTGCATTTTCTCTTTATTCTGTAAAGTGAACACTGCATTGCAAATCAAGTACAAGTATCCGTGCTCGTAATTCATTTTCAGTGTTTCAATAGGTTACTCTAGTGTTCATCTGCTCATATTGTATGGGAGTCCTCTATGTGTGGTGTGAAAAACCTGGATTTGCTCAATCCCCCATTATCTAATGCACAAAAGGCATAAAAGGAGGGCTAATGATAGTTTGGCACAATATTGGATCTTCTCCACAGATTAGATCATGACAATTGTACGCTATCAATTAGCTTTCATTCTTTGTTTATCCAATAGGTGGTGTGACTCTTGCTATACATTTTGTAGTGAAAGTTATATGATTTATGTGCATGCAGAAACGGCTACATTTCGTTCAAGGTTTACTGAAAATGAAGAAATGGTATGGAGGCTTGTTGATAATGGCTTTGGGTATGATGTTGTTGTTCCTCTACAATGTCAAAGGAATTCAGCCGCAGAAGCAATCAGCAAAACAGTCAGCATACAATTTCTTCCATAACCATACACCTGGTGATTCTATTAATGGAAGCAGCAATCTTCCAGTAAACTCTTCCAAGGTGGAACTAAAAAGGGTACCAACACCAACAAAAAGGCCACATTCGGTACATGTTGCAGGGCTAGATGATCTGTATGACATGAAAAATCTGTCGAAAAAAGAGATGAATTCTGTGCTAATTTGGGATTCCTTACGTTCCTTGCTGTCAAGGTCAGATGCTTTGGCTGAAACAGCTCAAGGAGTTAAAGAGGCTTCTGTAGCATGGAAAGAATTGCTGTCAATTGTTGAAAAGGACAAAGCTTCTAAGATTAATAAGATGGATGGCCCAGAAAATCAAAACTGCCCATTCTCGGTGACCTCACCTGGTAAGGCTGTACCAGATAGTGGAATCACTCTTGATCTCCCTTGTGGTCTGGTTGTAGATTCTTCTATTACACTGATTGGAATCCCTGACGACAGAAGCTTCCAGATTGACCTTGCTGGGCAAGAGCTAGAAGGGGAGCCAAATCCTCCAATTATTTTGCATTATAATGTGAGTCTTCCTGGAGAAAACATGACAGAGGAACCATATATTGTTCAAAATACATGGACTAGTGATTTAGGGTGGGGAAAAGAGGAAAGGTGTCCTGCTCGTGGTTCTGCCAACATTCAAGAAGGTATCTTTAGTAAATTTTCATTTATAATCACAAGTTTCTCATTATTAAAAGTGATGATCAGTTATAGAGCTTTAATTAATAACAAAAAGCTCTTTTATTTTGTGTTATTATGCACCCTTTAATATTCTGGAGTTAAGTTGTTTAAGAGGGGGGCTTGCTGTAACTTTTAATTCATCTAACTGAATGTTGTAGTTGATGGACTTGTTCTCTGCAATGTACAAGCTGTCAGAAGTAACAACAAAGGGAATGTAAATGTTGACCAACCTGCTAGTGATATACCTTCTAATATTTCCTCAGAAAGTGCACATAGAACTGCTAATTTTCCATTTGCTGAGGGTAATCCTTTCACTTCCACACTGTGGGTTGGTTCAGAGGGATTTCATATGACTGTGAATGGAAGGCATGAAACGTCTTTTGCATATAGGGAGGTATGGTATGGGAAGAGAAATACTGCTAAAAACAAAAGTTTTTAATAGGAATAGTCATTTTAACCTTGTACAGATTTTGTGGATGCAGAAACTTGAACCATGGTTAGTCAACAGTATTAAAGTAGCAGGCAGTTTAAGTCTCTTATCAATCCTGGCTAAGGGTTTGCCTGTTACCGAAGATAATGATATAGTTGTTGATATTGAGAATCTGAAGGCTCCTTCTATTGCCAGAAAAAGGCTTGTTTTGTTGATTGGAGTATTTTCTACGGGAAACAACTTTGAGCGTCGCATGGCCCTAAGGAGGTCTTGGATGCAATATGAGGCTGTACATTCTGGGGAAGTCGCTGTCCGATTTTTCATTGGGCTTGTAAGCGATACATTTCAGACTTGTTTAAGTGAAACTATACATTAGTATAATTCTTGTTCTAGTTTATGCACAAGTTTTGCCTAGAATTTTTTGTTAAAGCTTTAATTCTGCTTTCCTGGTTATTCATGCATCTCTCTTTGGTTGAAAGAAACAGAGATGAAATTGACTGGTTTATAAATGAAATTGATGAAGTGTAATTTCTCAATTTACTTACCATCATTGTTATATGTATAATCGGTCAATGGTTCTCTAAGTCAAGCTCTAAGCATTTTATAAGTCATTAAATCGATTTATAAAATAGTCTAGTACAACTGAGGAGTGAGGATCCCTTCAAATTTTCTTCTCCCTCTAAGGTAGTTAGGTTGACTGGCGGAGGGACAGGACTGAAGTTCTAGTGCCATATTAATTAAGAAATATACTCAAGAAGTTACATAATGTGGAATGACAATATGAAGTGGTAGGGATATTAACTGGAAAATTTTGAATGCTGAAGTCAGATTCATTATTAAAATGAATCGTATTATTTATTTTAGCACAAGAAAAAGGTGATTGGTGAAGACTGAAATCAAAGCTGCTGAACTCTAACACCCTAACCCATCAAATTCTGTATTGTGGACTCCACCAAGCATTCTGCATTATAGCAGTTTTTTTTCTTTTAAAAAAATATTTTCTTCTCTTAACAAAAAATTGTTGGGTGACATCTTATTTTATTTGATTGCAGCACAAGAACAATAGGGTTAATGTTGAGTTATGGACTGAAGCTCAAGCATATGGAGATATTCAGTTAATGCCTTTTGTAGATTATTATAGTTTGATTTCTTTGAAGACAATTGCAATTTGCATCATGGGGGTAAGTTGATTAAGATTGTTATGCTTAAATTGTTGTGAAGGATGTGATACCAAAAAAAAAAAACAGTAATTCCTGTTTATATTAATACTACTCCGAAGAGATCATGTAACATACTCAATGTATTCTAATTTCTAAAGACCCAATAATGATATTCTGAGCTATTCTCTTGATATTCTAACAACCTTTTTTTTTCTGTTGATAGTGTCATTTTTATCTGTTTATCAAATCACAAAGTTGGTTGCAACTATTTTCAAGACCATAATGATACAACAATTTTGATTATCTAATCAAATATATCATTTAAAAATTGTGGTAGCACTGGGTTCTCTCCTTTTTGTCTTTACTTTCTATGAGTTACTTAATAAGCTCTTATTTATCAAAATTGCAGACAAAATTCATCCCTTCTAAATACATCATGAAAACAGATGATGATGCCTTTGTTAGGATTGATGAAGTGCTTTCCAGCCTTAAAGGAAAGCCATCCGAAGGCCTCTTGTACGGTCTCATATCTTCTAAATCATCTCCTCAGAGGGACGAAGGCAGCAAGTGGTACATCAGTGAGGAGGTATTCATACCTAATAAACTACTTTGGCATTCCCCCCTCTCAAATTTTATTTTATTTATTTATTTATTAATTAATATCTTTTTAGGAATGGCCCCATGATACATACCCACCCTGGGCACATGGTCCTGGCTATGTTATCTCACGAGACATAGCAAAATTTATTGTCCATGCCCACCAAGAAAGAAAACTCAAGGTAAGAATTTCTTCTTTCCCATCATGGGATGGTGGATAAAAAATTATGTGCTTATTTTAGAATCTTTTGGATAATTCAAGGATATGCTTCTTAGGCTTTTTCTTTTTTTTTTTTTATACTAGAGGTTGTTAAGTGGTTGCACATCCTAATACTTGATTATTGGGATCCGGAATAAAACCCCACAAATGTGTCAACAATTTCCTAGGGACTCCTGTAAAATCAAGTGGAACTTAAATAGGCATAATAAACAAGTACTATCTTAAGCTAGATTCAGGTGTATTTGTAAAAGAACTTAATTGCTACCATTGCGTTATTCCTATCATATGTTTACCCTGTTATATATGTCCTTATTGAATACAAAAAAGAATTGTTTAATTATTTTTTTTTCGATCTCTTTTAATGTAAGATCACCTTTATTTGATTTTTATTTTATTTTATTCTTAGCTCTTTAAGTTAGAAGATGTTGCCATGGGCATATGGATTGAACAGTTCAAGAATGATGGTAAAGAAGTACATTATGAAAATGATGAGAGGTTTTACAACGCTGGATGTGAATCAAATTATGTACTTGCCCATTATCAAAGTCCGAGGATGGTGCTATGCCTTTGGGAGAAATTGCAGAAAGAACACCAGCCAGTGTGCTGTGAGTAAGACATCTATGTTTTTGAGTTGTAACTGTTGATTCTGAGGTCTGAGCATTTTTAAATGTTAAGGTTATATGTAAGTTACCACTAATCATCTTACACAGTTTGTATCGTATTGTTCATTGATTTATTCATTCAATATAATCATCTCAGTAGAAATAATTAGTTAAACGCTTGAAATTTTGTTGCTTGAAAATACCTGAAATATATTTTCTACTAACTTGTGGCATTCTAGTGCTGAACAATAGTAAGATGAAAACATTGTGTTGTACTAACTAGTAGGCTAATTGATGCTTTTAGTCCCTCAAATTATTACGAATGTTTCATTTGGTCTCCCATTTTAAAAAAGGCTGTTATTTAGTCTTTTTTTTTTTTTTCATTTCCCATGCAGTCCCTTTGTCTGTTAATTTTTGTCCCACAAGTGTTGTTTTTTGTTTACTTTCTGGTCCCTCGAAATACCACTACTTTTCCATTTGCCATTTGGTCCTTCTAAATGACACAAGTTTGTCATTTGGTACCTTAATTTTTTAGAGCTGCATAAGTACTTAACGTACAAATTAAACAAATGAAAGCCTAACAGAGGGGACTACTTTGGAAACAAAAAAAAAGGACTGAATAATTTTTAAAAATGGAGGACCAAATAAGAAAATCATAATATATTAAGGAACCAAAAAATGATTTAGCCTAACTTTATTTGATGTCTCATCCCAGTTATTCACAACTACGCATATATTTATACTTTTGCCATCTATGAGGTTTTTTTCAATTAGTTATTTGGTTAATGTACACAACTGTACTTGCAAGTTATAGTACTACTGTGGCATGTATAAATACTAGTATATTATGCTCCAAAACCTTAAAGCTGTAATATTTATTGCAAGTACACTAGAATACACTTTGCCCCAAAATAAGGGTTATCTCTATATCTGCACTCTTTACATTGTAATTATATCAGATTGAGTTTTACAAGGTGAGGCTTAGTTGGCAAATTGAGCTGTGTAAGCAGACTAGACTTTATATGCAAGATTGGAGTTCAAAATAATTCATTGTTATTTTACATTGGTAAAGTTGTGTCTTGGTGACCTGTTGGTCATGGGTTCGAATCCGGAAACAGCCTCTTTGCATATGCAAGGGTAAGGTTGCGTACAATATCCCTCCCCCTTACCTGCGCATAGCGTGCAATAATTTTATGAGGTTACGTGGCTTTTTTGGATGTATCAAGCATTTACAAAGTTTAGGCATGTATTCGCTGAGGTTCTTGTTTTTTACTCTGGACCAGATTATCTATTCCTTCACCTTAAATTTGTATTTAAAAAAAATAAAATAGGAATCTCAAAAGAACACGAGGATGCTTAGAAAGTAACTCCACAATCCACATTATCTGTGGCCTCTTGTTAAAGAAAGTGTAAATGATTATAAAAATGAAAAGTTGGCGCAGGTTTTGGGTTTTAACAATTGGTAATTGGTGGGTACAGTCAGTAGCAAAATGGAACTCATCGTACGCAACCAGTTTATGACTAAGCTTACCACTAACGGAAAGATATTTTATGAATAATAGTATAATATTAGAGAGGATTGAAATGGAAGCTATGCATAGATTAGTGCTTCCCATAGCTTCTTTTCTAATAGGAATGGTAATAAAAGTCAAAAGAAGACTTTAGTTTTTGAGCAACCATGCATTGAATTTGAACTTAGTGTAGGAAAACGGGGAACAATTCCTTGTTCTTGCTAGTCAATCCGTTAATACCTTATTTTCTACATTTGGAATACGAGCTATGATTGATAAGTCCAACATTTTTTGCCCTCCCCCCCCCAATTAATTTGTGGTATTACTCAATTAGTACTCGTGGTTAATAATTGAATTTATCTTAAAAAATGAGAAAACTATAATAACTAATTTAATACGCATATATATTAAAAAAATACATTACTAATTAATTAGAAATTACTTTTAGTATGACTTTAAAGATAATTATCATAAAATTAACAAATTTATTACAAATGTTGGTTTATAATTGGATATCAATGTAAAGTGTATGTACTTGCCCATTATTCAAATTATAAAACTTGAATTTACTACTGAAAAGTTTGACAAAGATCCGGTAACTCAATGATAAGTTATAAATATTTGTCTGTAAATGTGATCAGCCTTTCTTTGCGTTAATTGCACAAAACTGTCAAAACAAATTGAAGTATACACTTTTCTTTCTATTTTTGGATAGGAAATTGAAGTATACACTTCAGCTCTAAATTTTTAGGATCATAAATAGAATTGACATTTGGATAGATACGATGATGAAGATATGATGATAGGTGAGTCGAAGATTATTAAAGTTTTATACAGAAATGTTTAACCCCCTTAACTCCTCAAAAAATTAAAGTGTCTTTTGCTCCATAGATTATTAAAGCAAAAGAATAATGAAACTTGGTTCTTTCTTTCATTTCGAATGCATCTATACAAGTCACTCATCACTGTTTTATATTATTTTAGTCTTCACTAAATGATAAAATTATGGTATCAAACATTAGGATACATGCAAGGTGGAATTCCAACAATGCTCAACCATTTTTACGTCACTCATAATTCTATAGTTAGTTTAATTCTTAAGAGTTTATCAGATATGTATTGTTAATATAAACGTTTTTACATTAACAATTAATTAAAATTATTAGTAAAATATATTTTTAAAGATATTTATTATAAAAGTAAATCAATCAATTATATATGATAACTTGTGATTGAATAATATTTCATTTTAATGCATTAATAATTTCTCTTTCACTTATTCTTGAATGAATCTTAATTTAATTAATAAACAATCAAGAAATAACTAATAATAGCGTAAAATTTTAATGAATTTGACAAAGAAAAGCATTATAAATATAATAAGTGTTAGTATTTTTAATACTTAGTACATTTGTTAATATTAGATGAAGTTCGTATTGAATAGTAAAATAATATAAATCATATATTTATGCATATTTAATGACTCTTATGTTTTATTTAAAGCACATCTCATGAATTTTAGCATTATACAATAATAAAAAATGTTACAAAGATTTTTTTTTAGGGAGGATACAAAGATTATAATAACAACTTCCATTCGTGTTACTAATCATTGGAATATTTTACATGCATCCATAATAGGCACTATTTTTTGTTTTTGTTCTCTTGACGTTGTTGTTAGGTATTCACTACTACTTATTAGTCAACGCCTCAACGCAAAGGAACAATTACTTATAAGCAACCTCAACCTTGAACAGTACATGGATTGGCACGAGCTTAGCCGCAAAGTTAAAACTTACTAAAAATTGCATCAATTAGTTAATCAAAATCTGTGGGTTACTAATCTAACGTAGGGGTAACTCTGTAATTTCCAACGTTCACGAACCAGAACTACGTTAGAAGAGGCGTGACGATTCCACGTTCTTTTCCTCGCGTCACAAATATACCCTTTCATTCGAAGTGTCTCGAAAGTCGAAAGAGAGAAAATAATACACGATACGACACCGCGTTTAAGGGGCATTGCCTAGTTTTCATTCCACGCGCACCGACGTGCTTATAAGCGCATCGAATTAAGCACCCTTTAAGTATGTGCGCAGAATTAACAGGAGACACAGAGAGAGAGATAGAGAGAAAGAGAAAGAGGAGAAAGCCCTAATTTTTTGTCAGTTATTCTTCTTCTTCCAAGAAAACTCCAATTTCGAACGCTTCAAATTCAATTCAGGAAACCCTAGTGATTAATTTCGTTGCGAAACTGCGATTGAAGATGATCGTGAGCCCGAAGATGGTAGCGGAAGCGGAAATTATCTGTCAGCAGAACATTCAGATGTTGGACGTGAAGTATCATATTTGCGTGGCGCAAGAACACAACGTGAAGGTTGATGTTTCACCCAAATCACCTTCACCTTCTGTTCCGATCTTTGGCCAAGTATGATTTTCCTCTTAACACCTCGCTTTGAATCCATGTTTTTTTCCCTTTTGGGTTTGCTTTCAACCGGGATTGTTACTGGTTTGATTTGGTTGAAGGAATTGGTTTTTAATCCTTTTAGTTTAGTTTTTTTCTCAAATCTGAATCGGGTCTGTGAATTTGGTTTTGTTTCATTGATCGATAAATGTGGGGAAGATCCAATACCCCCTTAGTGTTTGCTGAGTTTATGAATCTGAATTTTGGAAGTAGAATTTGGAATTGGGTGTTTTATTTATTCATTAATTGCCTTTAACCTAGGCTGCTTACCATGTATTGTGTATTATCACCTCTCCCCCAACGCACAACAAAGAGGAGGGTGGAATTTTGATGAAATTTATTCATTAGATGGAATTAGTTAAAATAGCTTGCTATGATCTTAGTAATTTCGTGCTGGTAGGCCTTATGATCTTAGTTTGATGATGATCAGGTTCATGTTTTTTCTGTTTGTTTTTTCTTTAACACTTCAGAGTTGATCGATCTGTTCTTTTTGTGCTGACTTTTTTGTTAAATGTGTATCAGGCAGTGAGTTGCTCTGAGATCATTAAAGATTCCATTTTGGAGGCCCCTGCGATGAATTTTTTCCCAAATGTGCGTTCTGGTAGCTATGCAGAGATTGGACCGCGGGTTTCTATGGATGATGAACACATTTGTATTGATGATCTGGGAGCTCATCTTGGATTTGTGTTCAAGTGTCCGATACCGAGTGCATTTTATGCAGTTTTTGATGGTCATGGGGGGCCTGATGCAGCAGCCTTTGTTAAGAGGAATGCTATGAGGTTGTTTTTTGAAGATGCAGACATGTTGCAGTCGTATGATGCTGATGCATTTTTTCTACAAAAATTGGAGGATTCCCATCGGAGAGCTTTTCTACGGGCAGATCTTGCCTTGGCTGATGAACAAACTGTTGGTAGTTCTTGTGGGACTACTGCATTGACTGCCCTTGTGCTTGGAAGGCATTTGCTTGTTGCTAATGCTGGTGACTGTCGAGCAGTTCTTTGCCGGAGAGGTGTGGCTGTTGAGATGTCTAATGATCACAGGCCAAGTTATCTACCAGAGCAGAGGAGGGTGGAGGAGTTAGGTGGGTTCATTGATGATGGGTATCTTAACGGTTATCTTTCAGTAACTCGAGCCCTTGGGGATTGGGACTTGAAATTTCCACTTGGTGCTGCATCCCCTCTTATTGCCGAGCCAGATGTTCGACTGGTTACATTGACTGAGGGTGATGAGTTCTTGATCATTGGGTGTGATGGGATTTGGGACGTAATGTCTAGCCAAGTTGCAGTTAGTCTTGTTCGCCGAGGATTAAGAAGGCATGATGACCCACAGCAATGTGCCAGAGAGCTAGTCAAGGAAGCATTGCGCCTAAATACATCAGATAATCTCACTGTAATTGTTGTATGCTTGTCACCCATTGAAAGCATTGTTGAATCATGTCCACCCCAAAGGAGAAGATTCAAAGTTTGCAGTCTGTCTGAAGAGGCCCGTAATAGATTGAAGAGCTTGATTGAGGGAAATTGATTGTAAATGCAATTCTTCTTGTGATTGACAAATGTTCCTTTGTTAAAAAATTAATCTGTTTTTTAGGCTGTTTCAAAGAGAGCTAAAAAGCAGCCAGCAGTTTTGTAGGGATAGAAGGGATATTTGGTTAGGGGTTAGAGGGTGTTTAGACTTATTTAATTGGGAGGTTTTTTTCTGGGTTATGTTGGTACGTGTAGAGACAATTGTTAGCTAATTTTGGCGGATTAGATTCGGTCCCCACCAGGGCCGTTCCTCCCATTTTACATTGTTGCTGCTTGTGTAAATAGAAATGAGGGGTTGTCTGAGACATAGGATAGCCGAATGCATGGTTAAGTTTCTTGTTTGTTGTTCTTGGATCCTCCATGTTTTATGGATGGATATACCTGGCCCATCTTATCAACTGGTAGGGCCTATGTCATGGGACAACATCATCCTGTGGCATCAGACAAACAAAATCGCTTATCTTATGTGATGAATTTTTCTCCGTTATCCTTTATTTATTAATAAAAAGAGTGTTAATAGAAATATTATTTTCAGCTATTTTGTCTTTTGGAAGGAGAGGGAGGGATGGAGCCTGTCAGTTGCCCTTGTCCAACCAAATACTCAGGCTATATGGTAAGGTGTATAAGGCCGTTATTTCGTTATCTAAATCCTTTCAAACGTATGACTAGGGATATTTGCTATGTGGCATCCATGCTCCCAGAAGTAAGAAGCTTCCAAACTACAACTCCATGGATCCACTGCCTTATCTTTCAGATCCTAAATATATGGCAGCTGTTTCTGCCCAAAGAAGATTTGTAAAAATATGTAAATTTCCACCGTTTGTAATCGTTAAACTTCAATTTCAAAACAGACCGTTGTACTAACTCTATCTGGAGTTCACTACACAAAAAACTTAGTAAGCATTGAATTTAACACCCTAGAATATTTACACTTCTATTGAATGTATCTGCCTTGAATTTTACTTAATTAAAGAATATTATAAAGAAAGAGTCATGTAAGTTATAACTGATCTTTTATCATAGTAGCCTTTAATGAATATAGATTGAAGCAATGCTCCGCAAATCGTGGTATTTTTCTTACTACATTTATTTGATTAAGTATATGGTCCTCCAACAAGTTCGTCAACAAAACCTAAAGATACAAGATTATAACTACCAATAATTCTTTAAACATGTTTACACTTTGATTCTTGATTTATATATAGAAAAGATTTTGTATGAGGAATTCAAGTCTTTTCCACTCATTCTAATATATAATTTGTTTAAATGATAAAATCAAGTGATTGGTATTTAGTAAGATAATAGGTTTAATTCTATACAAAAATATATAATAGGTATAATTTGTCTATCTCCAAATCCAACTTACCATTGATATTTTTTTTGTCTGAATTTTCCATAACTTGAATTTTAATGGAAAAGGAGAGGTGAACATGCATCATTTACAAAATTGAAAATTAGTCTTGACCAATAATTTTAAAATTAATTTTTTTAAAAGTAATATTGTTTATCTTATGATAATATCAAAATATTTTTTTCTAAATAATACTATAAAGAGTTTTAAATAAATTTTGAATTATTTTTTTAAGAAAAAAAATAGAAAACAAAAGAGTATTACTAAAAGTAAAGAAATACAGATTAATAGAATAATGATGTCTTAAAAAATAAATGTCCGTGCCTAATTTGAGTCGTTCGTCCAAAGAGCACAGCCATGCCAGCAAGTAGAATAAATAGTAATAAAAAAACAATTTAATACTAAAAGCCAACGTTATCACAAACAAGATCAACGGTCGAAAGTAAAGGTTGAATTTGCAGGTGAAAAAACTAGGCATGGCAACGGGGCGGGGGCGGGTATTGCATTCCCCGTCCCCGTCCCCGCTTGGGGTCGGGTTTTCCCTGCCCCGTCCCGCCTCCACTATTTGATTAAAATTTAAAAAATAAAAAAAAATAATATAACTTTTTTTATTAAAAAATTGGATAAAAAAGTTAATTATGTAACAAAAAAATAATAATAACAAACCCACATTTAAAATATGAGATCATAATTTTAAAATTACAAAACAAAATCAATCAATTCAATTAAAAAAAATTAGAAAATAATATTTTTTTAATATTATTTATTAAGGGGTGGGGGGCGGGGCGGGTACGGGGGCGGGGGCGGGGCGGGTATCAGTAACCCCATACCCGCCCCGCCCCCGCTTTTGGCTACCGGGGAAAACCCGAACCCGAACCCGCAAAAATTCGGTTTTTCCCCATTAAAATCGGGACGGATTCGAACGGGTACCCACGGGTTCGGGTTCCGCTGCCATGCCTAGAAAAAACCAAAAGCTAAAAAGAATAATTCGCCGAAAAAAATAAATGAAAATGGAGGCTAGAATGTGCATCAGCAATGATCTAAGGGCTGAGATGGAATCGAGATACTAATTATTTGTTGTTATTGTTACCATGATGGTTATATAATAAAGAAAAAGAGCATGCTTTGTGTTAGGTCGTGAGAGAAAAAAAAAGAAAAGAAAAGAGTAGTGGCGTTTAGGTGGTGAAGAAGAACTCGAATCGAATCGAATCGAAAAAAGAAAGAAAGATCAGATTCATGGCGATGGCAAGCTTGGCTCGACGGAAGGGTTACGCCTTCGTTTTGTCGTCGAGGTCGTCGTTTTGTCTGACAAGGTGGAGGGGATTCGCGTCCGGATCTGACGAAAACGACGTCGTCGTCATCGGCGGCGGTCCCGGCGGCTACGTGGCTGCCATCAAAGCCGCGCAGCTCGGTCTGAAAACCACTTGCATCGAAAAGCGTGGCACTCTCGGCGGTACCTGCCTCAACGTCGGATGCATCCCTTCCAAGGTTCATTTTCTTTTTCTAACCGCTTTTCTGTTTGTGTGTGGCATACGGAATTCATTTTTTAGTTCGTTTAAATCTTGTGTTTTTTCTGGTTCTTATCTTTTTTTTTTATTTTTTATTTCTAGATGTGTTTTCGGTGTTGCCAAGTTGTTTTGTTGTGATAAGGTAGTAAATTAGTAATTATGATGGAGTGAAGTTGATGAAGTCTGTATGAGCATGGGTTTTATTTCGATTTGTGTTTTTATCAGCACTTTTATATGTCGGAATTGAGTGCAAGTATAGGCGAATTTTATGTTTCTCTTCTCCTGCACTACTTTTGGTGTGAATGAGTTGTTTGGTTAAAATTAAAATTAAGGTCTCAAATGGAATATTGGCTGGAAGAGGCACATTGTTTAGCTTGCCTCTGCCGGCTAATTTTTGTACACTAAGGCACTCTTTGGATTAAATTCTCCATGAGTACTTATAGGAAAAAATGAAAATAAAACGGTAAAATGAATTACGTTTTTCCTGCATGTTAAAATCAACTTATGCACTAAATTTTTATAGAAACTCTCATGTCTAACTTCTCCAAAAGCTGGGATTAATAAGTTGATTAACATGAAATATCTCAATTAATCTTAAGAGTATGTTTGGATAAACTTCTCTAAGTACATGTAAGAAGAAAAAAGAGCAAAAATCAAATAAGCTAAAATTAGCTTATGTATAAGCTAATTTGTATAAGCTTTTTAATATTAGGTTCTCCAAAAGCTTATTTCTTGCTTATGGGGAAACTTATTTCATTTTATCTTATTTTCTTCTCCTATAAGTGTTTATGGAGAAGTTTATCCAAACAGGGCATCAATTGCATTTCGTTCATTGTTGTTTATTTAATTTCCCATACAAAGTCTATTTATATCCTGCTGCAGATTATATTCCAACTACTTGTCTTAAAATTTTCTGTATTAACTGCCATGATCTCCATCATTGTGTATTTTTAAGTAAATATGCTATCATACTTAAAGTAAATGTTCTCTTCAAATTATTGATGTTTGACTTAATTCAATGGCATCATTTGATCTATGCGGTGGATCTCACCTAGTGGGAAAAGGTTATGGTTTTGTTGATGTTGTAATTCCATATATGGTTTAAAAAGAATAATGGATATAATATTCTAGAGACCTATGTACTCATTTGCGGTACCTTCATATTTTGGTACAGGCACTGCTGCATTCTTCCCACATGTATCATGAGGCTAAACATGCATTTGCCAACCATGGGGTCAAGTTTTCATCTGTTGAGGTTGATTTGCCAGCCATGATGGCCCAAAAAGATAAAGCAGTTTCTAATCTTACCAAGGGAATTGAAGGTCTATTCAAGAAAAACAAGGTAAACTATGTCAAAGGTTATGGCAAATTTGTTTCACCATCTGAAGTCTCTGTGGACACCACTGAAGGTGGAAATACTGTTGTGAAAGGCAAGCATATTATAATTGCCACTGGCTCGGATGTGAAATCTCTGCCTGGCGTCACTATTGATGAAAAGAAAGTCGTATCATCAACGGGGGCTCTTGCTTTGACTGAAATCCCCAAGAGACTCGTAGTTATTGGGGCAGGCTACATTGGGCTGGAAATGGGCTCCGTATGGGGCCGACTTGGCACCGAGATAACAGTTGTTGAATTTGCATCGGAGATTGTTCCAACCATGGATGCAGAGATCCGGAAGCAGTTTCAGCGTTCTCTTGAGAAGCAAGGTATGAAATTCCAGCTGAAGACAAAGGTAGTTGGAGTCGATACTTCTGGGGATGGTGTGAAGCTAACTCTTGAACCCGCAGCTGGTGGTGATCAGACTACACTTGAAGCAGATGTTGTCCTTGTATCTGCTGGTAGGACTCCATTCACTGCCGGACTTGGATTGGACAAGATAGGTGTTGAAACTGACAAGATTGGACGGATTTTGGTAAACGAACGATTTGCCACAAATGTCTCTGGTGTTTATGCAATTGGAGATGTAATTCCAGGTCCAATGTTGGCACACAAGGCAGAAGAAGATGGTGTCGCTTGTGTTGAGTACATAGCTGGTAAGGTGGGCCATGTGGATTATGACAAAGTCCCCGGTGTTGTCTATACAATGCCTGAGGTTGCATCTGTTGGGAAGACAGAGGAGCAGGTGAAGGAACTTGGAGTTGAATACCGTGTCGGCAAGTTCCCGTTCATGGCTAATAGCAGAGCTAAGGCAATTGACAGTGCTGAAGGACTGGTGAAGATATTGGCTGAAAAGGAGACAGACAAGATATTGGGAGTGCACATTATGGCACCCAATGCAGGAGAGCTTATTCATGAAGCAGCAGTAGCACTACAGTATGATGCATCTAGTGAGGACATTGCACGTGTGTGCCATGCACATCCAACAATGAGCGAGGCTGTGAAAGAAGCCGCAATGGCCACTTATGACAAGCCCATTCACATTTAAAAGGAGCCGGTTGCTACTTTCTTCTTGTTTTCATTTTTGTCCAAGAATTTTACAATGACTTGGAGATGATACCACCTCTGTTAAATTTAGATTCAGGTTTTTAAATGCAAATTAGCCCCTTGTTTACTTGTTTGCATAATAAGAGGAATGATTGTGTTGTTCTTATCCTTGTTGAATAATATATATATCTCCCCTTCTCTCTGGGACAATATTGTAATTCTGACAGGGTGAAGACAACTTAATGGGAGTGTGGGACGGTTCTGATTAACACATTGTTGGGTATTTATAAATAACTTTTTATCTATCCATTTTTTCTCATTGCAGTAATTCTCTTGCATGAGCAGAGGATATTTTTTACTGGCACAAACAATTAATAACTTAGTTATATTAAAGTAATAAAAAGGCTATGAAGCATGTTATCTTGGTTCATGATTAGTTTTATCCATGAAGTATTTTACTCGTCTCCGCTGGAGTAAATTTCAATGCAAAGAAAGCCATCAACATTGGACAAGATAGATAGATAAAGAGTGATAGAATTGCTATAAACAATCTGCAATAGCTTTAGAAGAGCATGGGTATGTTATTACGATATCTTCTGGTTGAAACTAGACCAAATTTGTGCTCCGGTATAACTTGAGAGGAAAAACAAATTCCGTGTAGATGCACTACAACCTCATCCAGAGCCTAACATAAATGCCCATTAAATTTTTCGATAAGGGTAGCACGAGGACAAAAATATTAAACAATATCAAGTGGCTCAGAGCATAGTGCATAAACTGTCACATGAATTCTTCATGCCTGGGGGCTGATATCTGCTCAATGCTGAAAAGGTTAAATTAGTGAGTTGAGGACTTAATTCAGTGAAAGATTTTCAGTTGAGATGTTAAGCTTAAGATCTAGTCTTGTCTAGATCTTTCACTAGAGAGAGACCTGGAATCTCCAACATGGAAGATATGATCTTCTACAAAATCTCTTAAGATCCTCACAATTCTAAAAAAAAAAATTTTTTTTTTTTACTGTCTCTCTCCCTAACAAATTGTGAAGGGAAGCAACATAAATGAAAAAGGAAGAGGGGAAGAAGATGAAGAAGAGAACCAACTGAAAAATCCATTAGGGAGTGTGATGTGCCGCGGAGGGGGACAACGGTGGCGTTGTACGCCTCACGGAGGTGGAGGCGGAGGTGGAGGGTGAGGGAAGGGGATTGTCTTGCTTGGAGAAAGTGTATGTGGTAGAGTGGGCTTCTACTGTGCACGATGGAAGAGTGGATTCCTACTGTGCACCATGGCAGAGTGGGTTCCTACCGTGCGGTAAAGTGAAAAAAAAAAAGTGAGGAGAGAATGAGGGTGAGTGTGGGCTGGTGTGTTTGAGAGAAAAAAATTAAAAAAAAAATGAATGTTATTGCTGATAATCGAACGTTGCTTTTCAATCACAAATTATCGTTACCTTTCAATAAGTAGACAAACAGTACTATTGGTAATTTTTTCAATCTATTTACAATAGACTGTGTATTTTTTTTTAATTCAAATATTTTAAGTATAAAGTTTGCACTCCAAGTGAATCCTATAAATTGAGTATATTAGTAATCATATTTTTCACACCAATTCTCTTTATCATCCTTTATCAAATTCCTTATTTGAAAGAAAATTCTCAAAATCATTTTCCATTTTTTCCCTACTTGTCACCACTACTATCAATACAAACCATGAAATATAATATTTCTTGCTTAATGTCAATGTTTTATATTTTGTTGTTTATGCATGTGATATATTATTCATCAGTTTAGCTTTAAGTCATAAATAAAAAAAATAACTATCAAAATATTTATTTTTAATATTAGTTATTTAATAATTAAAATATTTCTAATTAATTACTTTAATTTAATTAAAAAAATTAATAAAATAAATTTAAATGGGATTCATTGTAGGACTCATAAAAGTGACTCAAGATCTTAAGTTGAGATCTACTATTAGAGTAAAAAAGAAGCAAGATCTTGATACGCATGTGATACTAAGAAATCTACTAAAAAGTGATATAAAATCTTAAATAAGATACACAGCTAAATATGCTCTCAAAACATCTTCGATAAGAGATCTTATAAGGAGATCTTAATCTCAAGATTTGATCATATTAAGATTCATTATTGGAGCAAGATGTTAGATTTGCATGTAAAAATTTAATTCTTGTAGAAGAACCCTTAAATTCTTCTGCATCTATTTCAAAAAAAAAAATATTTTCTTCACAAAATTAATTTACATTCAATTATTGTAAGAATTACAAAAAATGATTTAAAATCTCAAAATAAAATCTATTTTTGAGTAAAAAATAAAAGAGGTCTTAAGAATGTTATAAAACTATGAGATAAAAAAAAAAGTAATTAAGATCTTAAAATAAAATTTTCTATTGGAGCTTTGTAAGATCATGACTGGCTGCCACTGTTATGCCTTCTTATCTCTACCTACCTACAGAGTGACATGGATTGATATGTTTTTCATGAGTGCTATTGTGCTTGGCATCGTTCGAGTCAATAATATTTGTAGTTTAGTCGTGTCCTTAGGTATAGACCATTGTAATTTCTTAAATAAAAATAAAGGAAGACGTGTATTGTGTAGTCTCGTAAACAAAAAATATTAAGTGAAATTAATTCAGAGCCAACTGTTAACTGTTGGGTAATGATACTTTTAGCACGATATTTACAAGCAGAAATACAAAACTTTTCTACATAATGGTTTACAGATTGTCAAGGTATAGACTTAATTAAAAAAATATTTTTTTTTATTATGATTACAAAACCAATTTAACAAGCCGCACACAAAAGATCAAAGTTTAATCTCTGCAGAAGATGATTTTAAAGACTTCTAGTCGTGACAATGTTTAAAGAATTAACTTCGCAATCATACCTTTGAAAATACCATCTTCGAAGACAATAAAATAAAATAACTATTTAGCAACCGAAAAAAAAATATAAAACTCATGGTAGTTGTTTTCTTATAGGATTCGCATATGCACACGATCTCTTCTGTCTTGAAACTAAATTCGAATTGCTTTGCAAGAAAATCGTGTCCCAATATTTACTTTAGAGGAATTCAAACAACCAAATAATGGACAGACACAAAATGAGTTCTTTGAAACTACCTTCAGTGAGTCGTGAATGTCTTCTTTGAGGCTCTCAAGGAACGGAATAAACTAATAATGTCAGTCTAAAATTTACACCTGTTTCTCTCTAGCCCCCTATTTTTACCTCCCACGTTGAGTAGTGTACCATGTCATTGAAAAGCATTTCAAATCTCAAACCTCAAAATGCATCATTCATACCCCATTAATGTGATCAAAGGTCTTTTACCTCTCGAGAGACCAAGAGCTTCCCAGGAACTATAGCACCTGGACCATCAACTCACCAAAAAACCATACATAATTCCCCGAAGGTAGTAATAACTCGAATCTTCAACTACCTTCAGTCATCCTCTTGCATATTATCTGGACGCTTCCTGGATTGCAAAGCCAGTCGTGCATCTCTCTCCCGCTCAAACTCACGGTAATCTGCTCGCTGTAAGAAAGAAACCTTGTCCAAATACTGGTTAGAGCTCTTCTTATAAGCATCAAGCTCTTCTTCCAGCCTCTTTTCTTCCTTAAATTCACCCCAGTCCTTTTTGGTCTTATCCAGTACACTGAGCTTCTGTTTCTTCTTGATTTGTTCAAGGACAGCATCCACTGCAGAAAGCGGAGGAGCTTTGGCTCTTTCCATTGCCTCCTTTGAGTCAGAATCTAAAAGCTTTTTAACTTCAATATCTTGACCAGCAAAGTCCCGAACCTCAGTAATCTGATAAAGGAATGATTGGTTATCAACCAATTAGAATGCAAAGCAATTCAAATTTCAAGTGGAAAATTTTGTGTATGTTATACTTAAAATTGTGTTTGGCTTAACAATAGGCACCTCTAGTACATTAAATTTTGAAACAGCGAGATACAAGCTAGAACCAGTCCTATGTCAAAAGCATTCTTTGATATAATTTGGGCATGTCTGGTTGTCACAATATTGAATTTGAAAATAATAAATAAAATAAAATTTCAAAGCACAAATTATTTATATATATATATATATATATATATATATCCTCTTTCATTTGGCTAATAGCTCAAAATTTTCCCATTTCAGCCAGAGATTAGCACAAGACCCAAAAATAGGTGCAATGGATAGCAATATGCTTACCACAAGTTTCCCCCTGCTTGAGGCAGCTATGGCAGCATCATCTTTCACTGCTGCAAGAGCAGCAGCAGCAAGCTTCTTGGCTTCATCACTTGTACTGCTCTGCAGCATGCCAGGTCCATTCTTGGAAGCACCTTGCCCAAGAGATTCAGTTGCCGTTGGTGCCAAACCCAAATAAGACATCCAGTTCTATGTTCAAAGTAATCAGGTTGAAATAAATAAAACTCGAAAACTGTTTACTATTTTTACAAAGGCTTGAAGAAGAGAGTAACAGCAGGGACTTACAGAAGATGACTTTTTTGCAGTTTTCTTGGAAGTGGGATTAGGCTTACTTGTAAATTTGTTGAGGGTCTTATTAGATACTCCTTTATTCATTTGTTCCCACATGGTATCAACTTGAGCTTTTATTTCTAACAACACAAGGATCATGTGATGTGAGCAAGTTTATTCCCAACAAACAGACACGATCATTACCAAAGAAAAACCAAAATTTCAACATGTGCATTGAAACCAAAACCTCACCAGCAGCATCCTGTTTTGCTTCTAGGCTTGAACCTATAACAGATTCTTTGACAGACTCAGCAGAACTAGCATTGAAGGTATCTGAAACATAAAAACTGAATTGTGATTCAAAGCAGCAACTCCATTTTATACCCACACAAGAAAGAACTGGACAATCTATAACGATAAAACCACTTCAAAAACATATGACCACAGACTTTCACAAGCAATATTTGCTGAATTATGTATTCAACCATGAAGAAAAAAGAAGCTTTATTTACCATTACCTTTCCCCATGTATAAGTGTAACATGCAAACTAACTTGGACCTAAATCCAGATTACCTTTTACAAAATGAAGGGGGAGTCTCCAACAATAGGAAATGCAAAAAACTAACAAAAGAATCCTCACAGCAAGAAGAAGAAGAAGAAAAACAGCAAGCAGCAGGAAATCAAACGTTAAAATAAAATAAATCAAGAAAGAGGAAAATGTAGTGAAATAGGGTTTCAACAGTAACCACTAGCATAAAAATCTAGTAAAAGAGAGTGTGTGGAAACAAAAATAATTTTTTTAGATATGCATAATGAAGTGCGTAAAGGAGATTTGAGGCAAATCGAATTATAGATGGACATTGAGATTGAAAAGTGAAAAAGAGAATGAAGAATGAATGGAATCTAAAAGAAAAAGGTTTTACCGGCTGAACTCATCTCTACCGCTAGCGGAGGAACACAACACAACACAACGAAACCCCTTTGGCTTTGCCCTCCCCTCTCTCTCTATGCTGTGTAATCGTGCATTCCTGTCATTCCTCCTTCCACTTTATTTTCCAAAATCGCCCCTCTCAACTTCTCTATTCTTCTCGACTTTTTGGGCTGAGTTTTAAAATAAATGTTTTTTAAAAAATATTTTTTAATAGGATTTATTTCTCAAAATAATTAAAAAAATAGTTTTTTAAAGCATAGTTTCTTTAGATAAACATAGAAACATAAAACTGCTTATTTAATTCTTTAAAAAAAATGTTTTCTTAATTTAGTACTTTTCAAGCATTTTTACTTTTCTTTTATTTATTTAGTATATTTTAAGTGAATATATTTTGTATAACACTATCAGTATTATATATTTTATATAATGAGAAAAATGGTTATACATGAGAAAGTGTGATTTTATTTCGTAGTGATCCAATTACAACTAATCATATAATAAATTTTTTGATTTTAAAAATAATTATTTTAAAATAATTTAAACGATAATTCATACTTTAATAATAATGTAAAATTATTTTGTTAATGT
>PYAF01002407.1:3178356-3214452 GCA_007407185.1 Glycine tomentella
TTTTATACTACCATTTAATTATAAATATGTGTCGGTATAACTTTTAAGATAAATATTATAAAATCAAGAAATTTATAATATTTTATAAATTATAGTTAGATGATAGTGTAAAATTGTTTTATTAGTGCATATTTATTTTTTTATATTTGTAACTTGTTTATTATATCTGACAGTATTATATTATCAGAATTGTATTTAAACTATCATAAAATCACAATCGTGTGTGTAAGACAAAATCCAATCGTTTTTTAAAATATAAGGGTCAAAACATTGTTTTAAAAGTACATAAACTAAATCTACCATTAACAAAAAATACATGAATTAAGAACGCGTATTTTCTGTTACAAGGAAAAGAAAAAATGTTTTCTTTGCCTTGTGAGGTGTGTGATTAACATTGAAAAGGGAAATTTGTCCATTGAAAATCAAATACAATTATTCCACTAAATAGATAGTTTCATTACATGTAATTGCAATAAAGTTTTACAGTACTAAGTTAACTTTTGGATTAAAAACACATTTTTTCTGATTAAATATGTCTCATAAATTGGTTTATAATGATACTGAAATTTTAAATAATATTACTATATTACTGCAGTACTTTAATTTATCTAATAATAATTAGTAGTTTATAATTTTTTTAAGAATAGTAGGGTTAAAAAATACAGTTAGAGCACGTTATCCTTTTTGGAAAGTGAAAGAGGTGAGTGAGTGAGTGGGTGATAATAAGAGAGAGACCTTATCTGAGGCATTGCCATTGCCATTGCCATGGGGTCTCTGCCTCTGCAATTCAGCGGGCTCAAGTGCTCCCCACTCTCATCTTCTTCTCTCTTCTCCAAACCTTCCCTTTGGACCCAACAATCCCAAAAGCGCGTTTCAATTACCATAGTGAACTCAATAGCAATAGCCAATGCGCAGAACAAAGAGAGAGCGAGGCTTAAGAAACTCTTCGAAGAAGCCTACGAGAGATGCCGCACTGCTCCAATGGAAGGTGTTTCCTTCACCATCGAAGACTTCACTGCAGCTCTTGACAAGTACGACTTCGATTCTGAAGTTGGCGGCAAGGTCATTCCCTCACTCTCCTTTTGCATTCAACTAAACTTCTCTCTAAACACTTATAACTCAGCAAAATTTAAAATATCAATAGAGCTCAACTTCTCTAACAATTCTCTCTCTGTATAAGCTTATTTAGAACCACTTTTAGGAGAGAAAATAAATAAATAAATAAACGAGTTTCTCCATAAGCTAATCGCTTATGCATAAGTTGAAAATCATCTTTTAGACAAGTTATTCCAGAAAATTTCTACAAATTAACTTATACATAAGCTAATTTTAACTAATTTTCACTTACGAAAAAATTAATTTCATTTTTTTTTATTTTCTTCTCCTAGAAGGATTTCTGAACAAATTTATCCAAACAAACTTATATAAATTGATTTTTTAATTTACCAGAGGCTCAATTCATTTTATCTTCTAAAGATCTATTTGGATAAACTTCTGCATAACCTAAGTAAGAAGGTAAAATGAATTAAACTTCTATGAGCTGAAATCAAATCTCGCATAATTGAATTTAGTTTATAAAAGTTCAATTCGTTATATCTTGTTATTTTCTTCTGCTTTACTTATGGAAAAGTTTATTCAATCAGGACCTTATTCTCTTGTCTCATTAGTGTTTATGGACAAGTTTATCTAAAACTGGGCCTAATTAATGATGGGTGCATTTTTCACTCAGATTAAAGGCACTGTGTTCTACACGGATAACAATGGAGCAGTTGTTGATATCACTGCAAAGTCTTCGGCATATTTGCCACTGCAAGAGGCGTGCATCCACAGGGTTAAGCATGTAGAAGAAGCAGGCTTAGTTCCTGGGTTCAAAGAGGAGTTTTTGATCATTGGTGAGAACTCAATAGATGATAGCTTGGTCTTGAGTTTACGGTCTCTTCAGTTTGACCTTGCATGGGAACGTTGTAGACAGCTTCAAGCAGAAGATGTTACAGTCAAGGGTAAGGTGGGTTTACTTTCGTCGTACTATGAAACTGTGTTGTTGGATTCAGTTACTCTTATTACCACTCTGCAATAGGTTAATTTGATCTTAAGATCATTGATTTATTTATTGTGTTAACAGATTGTGGGGGTGAACAAAGGTGGAGTGGTGGCTGAGTTGGAAGGGCTTAGAGGGTTTGTTCCATTGTCCCAAATATCAACGGTTAGCTCTTGACTTGAGCAGCTATATTGACATTTATGGACTCGCATCAGGTTTAAACTTTCTGTATGTCAAAGAGTTTCAAATTATGTGGTGGGGAACTAAATCTGTGTTTTACCAATCAATAGCTGCAAACTATTAGTGTGACATTTACCAACATACCATGTAACAGTTCAAAAATATCTTCTTATATTCTCATTGAAGTTGAAATTGAGTCATGCCATTTTCTTCTCAGAACTCAAATGTAGAAGAGCTTCTTGATAAGGAGCTTCCTCTTAAGTTTGTGGAGGTGGATGAGGAACAATCTAGACTTGTCCTCAGCAACCGCAAGGCCGTAGCTGGCAACCAGGCACAGCTAGGAATTGGATCAGTGGTCACTGGCTCTGTTCAAAGCCTGAAGCCATATGGTGCCTTCATCGACATTGGTGGAATTAATGGCCTCCTTCACGTTAGTCAGATCAGTCATGACCGTGTAACTGATATTTCAACTGTACTTCAACCTGGTGACATATTAAAGGTAAACCTATATTAATGTTATGTGGATGTTTGCCTAGACTCTTGGACATAAAAATCTCAAGTTTCTTATTTGTTTAGGTGATGATCTTAAGCCATGACCGAGAGAGAGGTCGAGTAAGTCTTTCCACTAAGAAGTTGGAGCCCACACCTGGTGATATGATCCGCAATCCAAAGCTTGTCTTTGAGAAGGTATGTTACAAAGAAAGCTTCTTGAACCTTTTACTCATTACATATGTAAATTAAAATAAATGTGTAATATCAAATGCTTCATTAGACTTAATTTATTTCCACTTCCTGTTTTTTAGTTATCTAATGCCATAGTTTCATATCATATTGGAAGTTAAAAAAAGAGGCCTCCTTATTTGTTTTATTTGTTGGAGAATGTTGACTAATGATTTGGCTAAAATAATATATATAAGTGGGAAATAACCGTTACACATGAGCTAGCCTTTGGAGTGAGTTAAGTCTAAAGACAAATTCTAAAATGGTATCAAAAGTCTATCCTAGCAATTGTTGGATCTGTTTTTGGGTGTTGGACCACTAATTGATGTTCAATCCTTATCATGAAGAGTATATTGGATATCCTGCATTGACCTCATGATATGATCAAATTAATATATATATATATATATATATATATATATATATATATATATATATATAAGTGGGAAACAACTTTTACTCCTTGGATTAAGTCCAAATTTTAGTCGTGTTACATCATTTACATGTTTTAAATCTAATTCAACCCATTTTTGTTAGCATTGGAATTTTTGAAGGAGAATTTACTCACATAATTCTTAACTTTTTTGTTATAGGCGGAGGAGATGGCTCAGACATTCAGACAGAGAATAGCCCAAGCAGAAGCTATGGCTCGTGCAGACATGCTTAGGTTCCAGCCTGAGGTATTTATTGGTTTATTATTTGTCCAAAATTCTGAATCCAATAAAAGTTTAAGAAACTGCAAGGATTAAGGGAGACTATAGGAGATAAAATGAACATAACAAAGTCAGGTTTTGCTGCTGCTGAAGATATTATTGGAGCTTCCGAAATGCCAAGAATAAAATTATTTAAACTGACCTTATTAGACGAGGAATTTCATAGTGCATTTGCATAAAAAAGACTTTGGTATATCCGACTCATTTGATTACCTGACTTGAGATAAGAATACATTTCTGCTTCCAGCGGTTAGCAATTTATTTTGGATCTATATCATCCATACTTTGATCACCTCTAACAGCCATACATACATGGTAGAGTTTTGATATTTATTATTTACTCTTTTGATGGACTTAATTTGTGACCCGTATTGTTTCTGATTGGCAGAGTGGATTGACTATCAGCGGTGATGGGATCCTGGGACCATTTACTTCAGACTTACCTGAAGAGGGACTGGATCTGAGTGAGGTACCACCAGCTGAAGAATCATGATCCAGAATTTCGTGCCCTTTTCTTTTTTGTTTGCTTATATTTTTATAATATTGTTTGTAACTAATTATCAATTATTGTTGCTGAACGATGTCTTGATGCCAATGTATTATTGTGAGTTAAATAAATAGAACTAATTCATATTATCACTATATTCTTTGAGGTATACTCTTTGAATCAATCCCGATTGATCCTTAAATAAGAAATAAATTTTGTTAAAAGGAAAATATTTATTTTGTGTATATTTATAATTTCTGACTAAAATTTATCATTGCTTTTCCAGAAATATTTAGAAGAGTTATGCATCTACACGAGCAAACCACCAAAACACCCCTACGTGGATGTAAGTCAGAGACAAAGGGGTCTAACATTTATTCCGTCCCTTGCCCCCGAAAAGTTTAAAGGAAAAAAGCTTTAGGTTATTTTGAATCCAATAAAAATAAACATAAGACTCATCTAGTCATCTTTTCTTCCATATCTTTTTCTACCACATTTTTTTTGCTCTTTTTTTTTCCATCATATTCGGCACATCTGTATTTTTTCATTTTTCTTTCTTTTTCCATCATATCAACACATCCACTAAATCACTTTTTTATTTTTTATATTAGAAATCATATCAAGTGTTGTTTTTTTAAAATAAAAATTGTATGTGGTCAGATCAAGATGATCAAGTGTGGAGTTGTTAAACTTAATGTCCAACTGAAATCAATCAAATTAATACAAATTCAATATGATTAAACCCATAAATCCAATCCTAGTTTTTTTCTTGAGTCATGTCGGATTGACATAACTTAGAACTAAGATTTTAAAGAGAAAGAAAAGGGATTTTTTTAAAAATTTTAAATTAATTGAACTGTCTAATTTTTATAAAGACAAACAAAAAAGTAAAACAGTATGTTAATTTATCATTTTTATTTCTTTATTTTTATAAATTTATCCAAAGAATATGTTAGAAACGAGAAATTTGTCCTTTCCCTTGAAAACCCAATTTCCAAACTCACCCTGAATGCAAAATTCAACCTCCCTGTGGAAAGTTTTGTTATAATGATCATAGAAAATAATCAGGAAAAACCCTGCCGAAGAGTGAACTTTACAAAATAATTCATAATTTAGATATGTACATTTAGAAAAGAGACACAAATTGACAATGAAGATTGAATAAGAATATATATACATACACTCGCACACAGGATATTTTTATTCAATTCTATCCATCAGATTATTTGTCGTTTCCAATTCCACTGACAATGGTCATCTGTGAGTCATTTTCTACCGGCTTCAAATCTACAGATATCGTAAATTCCATTGTCTCCTTTTAACTTAAATCAAAGCCAGCATCAGCATTTATGGCATACAGTAGTTTGGTTTCCAATTGCTCCTTGCTGCAACATGTTTGTCAGGGAAAATAGTTCAAAAGAACGAGCAAAAACTACTACAACAAATAATATGAAGCAAGATAACCAAAAGAGACGAGATGATAAGACAAGTTAAAATAACATCCAAAAGTGATAGTTTCAAATTCAAAACAACAAATTAAGATGCATACATTTGACTAAGTAAAGAATGATGGTTCAAAAACTGTCTGTTTTACGATCATAATCAAAGACTTGAGATCGGGATCGTTCAAAGGGAAATAGTAATACTGAAAATCATAAAGCAAAGACTTTTATTCTTTTTCTTGAAAAAAAAAAGAAGAAAAACATGGAATGGACAAAGTATGAACTAAAATTGACCTGAAATATAAAGAAATGTAGTATCACCAGCCATTGCTCATAGTAATAAAATTTTCCTTGTCAATTTCTTAAACGATCAACACAAGAGTAATTAAGCAATTAGCACATTTAACAAATTATATTCTCTCACAGATGACCACCCAAGGTGCACTATTAAGGTTGCTTCAATTAAAGTAAGAAAATTTTGTTACGGTAATCCAATATTCCGATAGCATAGGTTGCACTATTAAGGTTGCTTCAATTAAAAGTAAGAAAATTTTGTTACAATAACCCAATATTCCTATAGCATAAGTGCATAACTACCATCATTTGTTTTTTAGTTTTATCTTTTTATCTCGGTACATATTTTTCCGAACCAAAAACATAACAATGTTGCATTATAAAAAAAGTAACATACAAAAGCCCCCATCATTCCTATCAAAATTCAAATCTACCAAGTATGAAAACTTACTGCCTCTAGTACTAATGACACATTTAGAAAGTCTCAACCTATGCACTGTTCTTTCTCAGAATAATTTTAGTTTCAAACATAACCCAGCCAACTAATGCTTGTTTTTTCATATACTCTTCACGGACAGAACAGGATTTCTTAATTTTCATGTCATCCTTATCAGTTCAGATATCTCCAATTATGGCCATTCTCAAGTTCTACAACGATAACTACAAAAACAATTTCATGCCAGCGCTGCAAAGGTTAAGCTAACCTAGGACAAACCTTGTATAAGGCGGAAGCTTTAGTAGATTCATACAAGTAGCCGATGTTGGTAATCGGTCAAGTGATTCCTCAGCGGCATTACCGGAAGCCCTATGAGAAGAAACATCAGACAATTCCAATCTGTTATTCTTGTCTTCCAGGTATACATAATCATAGAAGGAAAAGAAAACCACTTGAGTAATAGTATGTAAAATTAATGCTAGCATTAAATAAATATCAGAACATAATTGCTGTAGCAGCATTCACCTTTGTATGCAAAACATAGGTTCAAGATATCGGAAACCAAGCAAAGGCCCACGAGAGCAACCTGTCACAAACCTGTAGACATGATAAATTCATTATCCATATTGAGATCTGTCATAAAAGGGTTACTGATTCCTGTATCTATGTATATCTTACTTCAAAAATTTCTTCCTGTTTTCCAATGAAAAGCCTTTGAGAACTTCCCAAAACATCTCCATAACAAAATGCTCCTATCAGAAGAAATCACAAATTAGAATTCAATAGTGTCAATAAGAATAAAGCTTTTTTAAGCCCAATGGGGTGTGCATCAGAAAATTAATGATTGAGATTTGAGACGTAACACAAGTATTTAAACTGAATGAAAAAAAAAATAAAAATTTATGCTACATGATCCACAAATCCTCATGTGGATCCCGTTGCAGTTTAAAATGAGGCAGTAAACACATCCATTTGTTCCTAACTAACTAAATGCAGATAAATGCCAAAGGTCTTACACTATGATAGCCTCCTGCATAGTTGGTATGCAGCCGCAGATCATCAATATCCAAGCTGTCAAGTGAACCTGATATCAGAAGCTGTAGAAAACAATGTCAAGCAAGTTGGATACAGAATCACATATCACATAAAGACATAATTGCTGATATCTTAGTCATATGTCAGAACTTTGGAGGTTTCTTCCATGTTTTCATGTTTGAAACCTCCTCTGTTCTGTTTTGACTTTCTAGCTTTATTTTGCAATACCTCTTGTAATGCAGAATTTTCATCATATATATATACTTATTATTTTTGCTGGTCAAAAAAAAAAACATAAAGACATAATTGCAGGTGTTAACATTCTTTTTAGGAGAAAACTACTTCAAGATCACACCCAAAAAAATTTGAAAAAAATATGTGCAGAAGTATAAGATAGGAGTTGGTTATTGTTCTAATAACTAAGGATCACTAGGAACGAAATTTACAACTTTACATAAAATTCAGTTATGTGCCTTTCTAGGTTTTGTAAAGATTATTACATTTTGTCTGGTTGTGGATTACATCCTTAAGACCACCACACGAGCAAATATCAAAATCAACAATACAAAATGAGAATAGCATAGCTTTCAAGACCGAAAAGTAAATAAGATTATTAGAAAAAAACCTGAAGTTCGTGTTCATTAAACATGTCAATCCAATCCTTCTGCATAAGTTGCTGAAATCCCCTCAAGAAATGTGAACTTTGTTGGCGTATCTGAAAACATAATTATTTTATTATGTAATTGAAACATGAGTTGATTTTGCATTGGGAAAAATTCAAGTATCACATCGGCTAGAGATAGAGCCGTGATAGAGTATATAACTGGGGGAAAACCCTCACCCTATGAGCTAGCTTTTGGGGGTTGAGTTAAACCCAAATCCACATTCTAAGAATTTGTAGTAGAAGATGGCATCCAATTTTATTTTATTTATTTAAAAAAAGTAACTTTACCTGAAAATTCAAGCGGTGATTGGCTACAAGATGGATAAAAGTAATGACATTCTCATTAGTGACACGTAGGTTCCTTCCTCCGGGAAGCAGTTCATCCTCTGTTTGTTCTCCATATTCATTATTTACTATGACAAAGTATAGTTCCAACTCCGAAATGTCACCCTTATAATGCTGTCAGTCAAAACATATTGGTGGGGCAAAAACTGAGTCAATAAGAAAACAGCAGATGTCCCACTGTGAAATATATCATCTTTACAAACTACACATCACCCCCAGCCCAAACCCGAAAGTCCATACAAGAATACTATTTAACTAACACACTACATATTTCAAATGACTACAAAAGCATTTAAATGTTGTACAGACAAAAAATGCTAATTAGAGAAAAAAAAGAGAGATAAAAAAAAATGAAAAAAAAAATAAACTAACAAGTTCATATTAGATTTTGACAAGCCTAAATTACAGAAACTAGAAACCAATATTCAGATATATCAGTAAATAAAGTCAGAATATTTAAGGAGACATTTAAGTTGTATATTTTGTCGTTCTTACTCGGACATATATAACTATGTACCCCATTATCCAGAGGCTCCACGCTATGCGCAGGTAAAGATGGATATTGTACGCAGTCTTACCCTTGCATATGCAAAGAAGTTGTTTCCAGATTCGAACCCATGACCAACAATTACTCGGACATATATATTGAAAAGAATAAGTGTTGCCTTAAGACTGAGGCAAATGCAAGTAGATTAAAGCCAGAGATAGAAGTCACACTACCTTAAGAAAAATGAGATGACGATATAATTCTGGGTCCAAGGAAGGCAAGTCATTCAAATAGTTGTGCCTGGTATAAGGGAAACTAAAGGTTTAAGAAAGCCAGAAATACAGAATCCTATTATAGCATTCCAGTTCCTACTTAACACATGCTACCTTTGTTCCTTTTTAAGTGTCTTTTAAGGTTGTGGAACATGAATTAAGAAGTATAATTAATGTTATCATTTTTATTAAAACTGTTATTTGATTTCATATCATACCCTTTATCTATCTTATTTCTCTGCCATTTATTCTCTTTAATTTCATAAGAAGTGTGCAAAATAATCAGTAGCAAATTCAGAGACAACTCATTTGCTACTAACACCACCTTGGCAAAAAAAATTATATATAATTTGACCTAAAATACCTATTTAATCCATGAGAAATATTTCAATAAATGGGGAAAAGGAACAATAACTTGCTTACTAGAGTCTATATTGTACAAATAATTTACTACGCTATAATCTGAATGAAAAATTGAAGTTGAACTTTTTGCAAGTTTGTTTTGATTTTTGAGACATAAGATACAGTGATACACCTCTATTAACAGGAAGTGCACAAGGTTAATTGAATTCTAGAAATACTATTTATCCACCTCAAGCTCTAAATGTTATTGTTATGAAGTCACATTTGTGAATCTCATTAGCAAAAAGCAGTTGTAAAAGAAAGATAGTGCATGAAAATCCAAGATTTGAGCATTATTTAACTAATTCAATTTAAATGGACCAACTACCTAAAGCAAAGCAAGAGACTCCTGGAGTCTTACTTTTGTTTCAATTTGCTCAAGAAGAATGTAGCAAATGGTATATCAACCAGAATCCCTTCAAACATAGCCTGCACATGCAAATAGTAACTGTGAAGCAAAATTCCAATTAAGTGCAAGCAGTATACGAATAGGATGCAGACTACCTCAAACCACGTGACAAAAAATAGAATAGCATTTTGAAGTAGATTCAGTTATTCAATAAAAAGGCCCACTTTATTGGAAAAGAGACATTAAAAAGGGAATGGAGGAGGAGAGGGGATACCTTTGCAAGAAGAGTACCAAGGAAGTGGAAAAATTGGAAATGTTGTTCATGTATCATTCCAGATCCAGGATTAGGATAAAGCAGGTGATCCGCTGTTTCCTAGACACATTAACATTTAGTATACCAAGAATCAGTAAATCGTAAGGAACAAATATAAGGATACCAAGGGCAGGATTATAAAATGAAATAACTTCCGATCACTCCACCTATCCAATTGCATCCATATTCGCACTAACTAATATTTCAATAACCTGGATTCTTTTGTGGTAAAATTATATACAGTGTAGAAAATAACCTTCATGTAAAATATTAACAATAGCAAAATATTACTATGACCTTAAATAATCCATATTGCACATCAAAGGCAGCACGCGTGATGTTCTCCATGAAATCTTTGAATATTCCACCGCCATCAATTCCAGCCTCTTCAACTCCAAATTCATTGATAAAAGTCACACGAATCTGCAAAGCAGCAAAAGGTGATCACTCTCGAATAAAAGGAGGACTTACACTTCCTTTAAAGACTGGAAAATTGGGAATGGATAATAAATATGAAAATATGCCTAAGAAAAGGATTTTACCGATCCTCGAAGACTATCTTCTGTCAACTGACTCATTTGATTGTAAGCATCTTCCAAAATACGATCTCGTTTTATTCTGAATCGATTTCTAGAAAATACAGCTTGAGGTCCATGCCTTTGCCTAACAGCAGCTAGTTGAGACTGATGAAACAATAAACAGATTATAGTCACAGTAAAGTGTAAACTAATATATTAATGGACCAATGCAAGTTATGATATGCAGAAACTCCAGAACCTTGCTTGCAGTTGCAGCTATCTATTGTAAATAGATAATACAAAGGTAACCAGAAACAAAATCAAAGTCAAAAAAGATTCTTACAGAGAATATTTTAACCCTGCTCGTAAATGGTATCAAGAAAGGGGCCTGTTTCAAAATTTCATTTGCTCGTGTATTTTCTATTACAGCCTGTGGAAAAAGGATTATAAGGATTATACAAAATAACAATTCAAGTTTCCATCCAATAAAATTAAAAATCAATGGAAGAGAGAATACCTGAGTGCTAAATAAGTCATTCACCCCATCAGCATGGAAGTTACTGGGGGATGTAAACTGCCGCCTATTGTTCCAATCTTGCAGCTATGTGAAGAAGTTCAACATAATTCATATGATATGGTTATTGGTGGCAAATCATATGCATGGCTCTTAAAAGAAAAGATAAGGAGGATTTTTAATACAGTGAGTAGAACAGTAAAGGCTTGTTTGGTTTGAGAAAACGTTTTGCATTTCCATTTCTTATTTTCATAAAATGTCACCTTGTTCTCATTTTGCTTTCGTATTTTCAAATATTTAATTGTATGTGAAAACAAGAAATGAAAACAAAATATTTTTTCAAACCAACAGACCCTGAAGAAAACTGGAAAACCTCTATCTTTTTCTTTATTTGATAGAGAGAAAAAATGTTATTAGTGAGAAATGTGTAAAAGTAGAACTACCGAGATGATAACTATCCCCCAGAACAGAATAAGAAAGAAACAAAAAAGGAAAGAGGATGAAATAACAAAGACAAGTCTGCTCTGTTTGCAAATTAGACATGAAAAAATCCCCCCAAACACCCGTGAGCATAGCACAGAAAAGCCATAATACAAACCTAACCTAAACCAATACCCTAAGAGATGCCCTGAGGGATATAAAAAAATTTAGAATATCATTTTTTTGTTTCCAAGTGAAATGTAACAGGGAACATTAAGTAAGATGCACAACATATAAACTGTTTCTACCTGGGAGAGAAGCTCAGAGACTACAATGCTAACCCTCTGTTGAATGGTTTGAACAGACTGCCCCTTACTAGCTGAACTAACTGGAACAGATTTTACCGAATTAGCAGATGTGGTATGATTCACCCACAGTAGCTGCCACAGAACCTGTGGAAACAGAACTATCCAGAATTAATTGTAATTAAAAAGGTCACATTTGTATTCAGAGCTGGTGCAGAAACCATGTTTGAAATATATTCTAGGTCAATGCCACCAATTTAATGAAAAATGTAACATACTCTAGTTCTATGGACTCAGGGGCATACAACCTTGCAAAGATTCAACACAATATTTAAGTTTTACTCAACTACTTGATCCATTAATGAAATATTTTGTCCTACTCAACCACAAATGGCAAATATTTTCCTACAAAAATAAATCATAAAAAACATTTTTACCTGTCTCAAGATAATGATGAGGCTTCTAATGTCCTTTAGTGATAGTGGTTTCTCCTGCTCATAAAATTCTTCATTATCAACAATCATAAGCATGTGCCTGATAAGAGAAAAATAGGTTATGGTATACTTAAATGATCTACATCACATAGAATACAGTTGAATAATAATATTAGGTGAGTGCGCACACACACAGACATATACGTACAATAAAGGGCAGTAAATACAAAATTTATGAATCTGAACAATCATGTAACCTCCTAGACTTTAAATGCTAGTTTTTACAATTCAGAGAAAGTGTGTGTGTGTGTGTGATTGAGAGAGAGAGAGAGAGAGAGAGAGAGATTGAGAAACAAATTGTTATTCAACCTCACTGAAAACAGTTACAGTCAACTATCCTAACTGACAACTAACTACAGTTAACAAACTCCAGCTATGGTTTGCAGACAGAAAACATTCCATGCCTCCATACAAACATATATTAAAAATGACAATGGTACAAAAAGTCTTACTTGTAGACAGGACAGAATACAGCAAGAGGTAACAGCCAACCAGGTGCATCATTTGAGAGGTGTGATGACCATTTTTGGTTCTCATAACACCGCTTCATAAAATTCCAAAGTGTTGGAACAAGTTCAGTTCTGTAAGCAAGCACAGTCATAATCCGTTCAAGTGGAAGCTTGTTGAAGGTAACATTCAAAAACCCACAAACCCCATCAACAGCTGTAACATCTCTATCATTGGGTCCATAATCTGAACCATTGACAGATGAAATCTCTTTAAATAGTATATTTGTCTGCACATGTCAAAAAGTAAAAATCTTGATCAAATTTCAAAATAAATGTCAATGAAAATTTCCAATCAAATGAAATTCTAGATACAAATGTCATTTGAAAAATGGCATACCAGTTGCAGAAGGAAGCGAGGATTTATGGCATTATAAATTTGCTGCTCCAATTTCCTATCTAAAGCTATTTCCATGACTTCATCGTCTCCAATCATATCATCCTCAGCAATCACAGAACCTGACATTACCACTCAAGAACTTGCTAGAATTGAAAGTGGATTGGACCTATCTCTACCAGAAAAGTTAACCAAAGAGGGGAAAATTGCAAATTCATTATAAGGTGTACTTAGCCCATATACCTAGCTGATTCGGGATCCTAACACACAACCCTCACCTATGAATAAACATTTGGAGCACTAAGTTTGTCAAACTGAATATCTACAAGTAGCCCAAGAAGATTGGGATAGTATTCTAAAATACTAGAATTTGAGAATAAAGTTGACATAACCACAAAAGCTAGCTCGAGGGAGAGAAATGTCCAAGTCCTTATAAGGAATACTTTGACCACATACCTAGCTAATGTGGTCACTCTTGAAAAATAAAAAAAGATGAATTTCGAAACCACTGAAATATATTTCATAATTTGATTTGATGAAAGTAACTAAGCTGGCTACTGTGTTATGAGAAGGTATATTCAGAAACAATAGCTCACCTAGTTTTCAAAGGTGGATAATTCTAGAATTATTTAAGTCTTTAAGGTTCATGGTGAACAACAGGTATGTTCTTCCACATTGACCATTGGAGCAGATTCTCATCATACACGTATTTTATCAAGAACAAGAATAAGGAGACTATTATGGCATTGCACAATTTTAGCAGTTCTCCAATGTATTTTGTTGGAATTGAGCTTTTTTGGTTTCTATTTGGTGCTCTACCCATGGTTGTCTCAAATCTCAATAGGGCTTTCATATAGCTGATATGAAAAGAGACTGAACTCTTGCATTTTTGGGCAACATAAGCTTGCTGTTTTCTTTGAAAATGTTGTTAGTAGGATTACTCACCCTCCCCCAGATGTATTTTCCTGAGTTTTTCTTTTTAATTATGTATTATTTTATCAAAAATGAAAAATATGATAGTATTCTTCAATGAAAGAAGTAAAATCTTTAATTCAAAAATTGAGCATATGATAGGAAAGCATACTTTCTCTACCATTGGAAGTTTTCACAGATGGGAGTGCCTCCAGCAAAAATGTAGTGACAGCTGCAAGGTCTACGGCCTGAAAGGGAACAAACATTAATCAACTGCAAAATTGAGTTGAGTTGTTAAGCACAAGTTTCAAACTCAATTACATGACTGCGTCAAATAATTTAAATGGCCACCCCAGCAAACAAAAGTTTCACTTTCAATGTCAAATCTAAAGAAAAGGATTTATGTAAAATGATTTAGAGAACACTTAAGCAGGCAAGAATAAGTTGGAATTCTAATCAATGAGAAGTAAATAAGAGTCAGCACAAAAAAGAAAAAAGGATACCAATGCTGATCATTTACCGCTTCTCTGCTTTGCTCGGAGTTCTACTAGAATACTAACATGAAGCCATGAAATAAAGGAGAAGCAGAAGTTCTATTTTATACTTTAATTACTGTAACTTAATGCACAAACAACAATGAGCTAGCATGAGAAATACTCTTTTCAGAACTGTTGAGAAAAACTCAAGTCCCCCCCCCATCGGCTAGAGATAAGGTCACAATCGAATATATAAGCGGGAGGCAACCCTCACCCTATGAACTAGCTTTTGGGGTTGAGTTAAGCTCAAACTCACATTCTAAAGATGATATCAAAGTCTATCATAGATTCATTAAACGGGTCAGCCAACATGTCATCCACGCACCAAGCCCAATAGTGTTGGGCATGGTGGGGTGTAGAGAAAAACTCAAGTTTCGTATCGGCTAGAGATAAGGCCACAATAGAATATATAAGTGGGAGGCAACCCTCACCCTATAAGCTAGTTTTTGGGATTTAGTTAGACCCAAATCCATATTCTAAGAAGAACTAAATGGTTATTTTTCAAAAGATACTTATAAATTGAAATTTTGTTAAGAAAAGCACTGTTTTTGAGTAATATTCCAATTTTGTGTAACAAGTATTCTATCCTATATGTATATGGACAGTTGCCTACGTTTATAAATGGAAGAAAAGAAAATCATGTTATCAGACAGGGATATGAGAAAGACAGCTTTTGCAATAATTATGAATCTGGAACTTGTGCATAAGGCAATACAAGATGTGGGCTCCTACAGGATATAAACAGTGACTGACCTTTGATAAATTGTAAAACTTTTGTTCATTTTACTCAACCAAAATGATTGAGCTGAAGGTTTATGGCTCATTATTGCACGAGACAAGTGAAGGGATACCTCCATCATCTAATAAAAGTAAAGCAATTCAACTCTTTCTTGTCTACTTTTCAATAGAAGGTATGTAATTATTGTAATATGAACCTAAAAAAATAAAAGATATGTAATCCACTCCTTGTAACTCTCTTCTCCCCCCTAATAAAACCACATTTTTATATAATAAAGAACCGAAAGAAAACTGTAAAAATCAAGACTGCTACTGCATCAAATGTATATCCATCATGAGATCAATCTCTTCACTATCTAGGTCATAAAGTGAGATAAATGAGTGAAGTTATAGCAGATGACATACTGCAGTGAATAAGCTCCTTACCATATCAAATGAACAGTTAGGATGAGACAAAGCAATTCCAGCAGTTTCTAATACATTTCCAAGCATACACGCATGGCTCGGAAATTCATTTGATATATCCTTAGGAAGCAAATTGATCAGATATTGCCCAAACTTTGCCATTTGATGAATGTAACATTGGTTCAGGTTGTCTGCTGCAAAAATCTGAGTACCAAAGCAAATATGTTCAAAAATTCTACAAGACTTGCAAAAATTTATATATATAAGATCTGGAATGCTGGAAAACACACAAAGGATCCTCCAGCATTAAGACTGAAGATGTCAAGAAATTACTGTTACAAAAACCAATAAAAGGAGTAAAAATAATCAATCACTCTTAATCAGCCCAAGCCCCTCCCCGTGTAAATTCCAATTAAACTGCAAGTTATTAAGTCCAGAAGCCTTTAAAAAAAATTATCAAGTCCAGAATATGACCCTTAGCACATCGAATGATGAAGTAAATAATCAAGTTCACATAGTCCAGTTGCTTATGGGTAAAGCTTTGCATGTTGGTTTTTTGTTTTCATTCAGTTGGAATTTACTGGGTCTGGGTGATAACAGTTGATTGACCATAGAAATTATGCAATTGCAAACAGAGATTAGAAAAATTGATTTAAGCATCACACAATTCAATTTGTCTATTTCAACAGAGGCACACAGAATTTCAAACGCAGTACATGAAGACTTTCTTTCAATAGCTTGTCATGTATTATATAATCCAAGTTTATATGTTAATTTTCAAATTTCAGAAATATACAGAGACGGAGACCTATCCTGCTTTTAGGATCCCTTTTAAACATTTATGAAAAAGACTGACAGTCTTGATGACTAATACATCTCTTAAGCTTCCACTTATCACAAAGAAAAGGAACCCCATCAAATAGAATAAGTGGAAAACATACCTGTTGTAAATTTGGGAAAAGATGCCACAAGAAAGGAATTGTGATGATCTGTGATGCAAAGCTATATCTTGGATTAATATGTGAACAGATACATGGCTTCTGACCAACATGACATATTACAGCAATAAGCACACGCTCCAATGATGATCCCTTGCCGATGGAAAAACAATTTTCTGCATTATCCTACAGGGGATCACCAGGGTAGTTTAAGCTTTGGCTGGTGAATGATATAATACATAAAAGGAACATGATCTGAAATAACAAAACTACGAAGTATAATATAAACAATAGGACAGAATGTAGTAAACAACTTATATTGCATATTTAATCCACTGGCATAGTTTCTTTTTCTGGTTAGGTAGGACACCCCATTAAGATCTAGTAAGGGAAGAGAGAAATTGGTTGGGGGTGCATCAACCCCCAACCTCAAACACTACAGCTCCTAGGTGACAACAGGAAGTGCCACTTGGCTACAAAGTCACTGAGCTAGTATTTCTTTACTAAATTGATTATTACACATAAAAGAATAATATTGATTCAAAAGTTAATCACTGACTTTTGGTATAGTTTGAATATGACTTCCTTCAAACTCAAGAATGGATTTTGGTAATAATTAATAAATGTTAGATAAGGTACATGTTATGAATTCTACAAAAAAACATAGACATAAAGGAATAAGAACAGAAAAATTGTAACAAATAGTAATATATGCACAGAATATGGACCACTTTGCTGCATATTTTAGCCATTGGCTGGGTGTTTTCCTTGCTTTTGTGTCTTTAGAATATGCCAGACTCCCCCAGCTTTATTTGCTTTCTAATAATGTTTTCTTCAATAAAACACATTACAGTAAATGCAATAAAACTCAGAAGCAGACATTCTGAGACATTTATCTCAAGATAAATGTATTTTTGTCACATCAAGCATTTAGAAAACAAGGATTTTTTTTTACCCACAAAAAAAAAAGGAAGAAGCAACTAGCAAGAGTTAAACTAAAATCATTATTTCCCCTTGCTTACTCCCCCATATTTCTCAAACACATGTAAATCTATCAAATTACGAAAAAATTTGTTTCTGAAAAATATTACCTTTCCAGTAAGAATTATCTCTCTGAGTAGGCCAAATCCATTGTTTTGAATGAGATATTCTACTATCTTACAGCTCCATGGCAATTTGGGATCAATTAACAATACTAAAACCTCCAATAAAGGAATAGCTGACACATTCAATTCCTCAGGAGTCAATAAAAGCTGATCTTTTAACTGATTTCTGTCATGTTAAAAATTAAATAAGCAAGCTAGCAAAGAAACCGTAAAAATACAAAGCAGGAAAAATACAAGGACATTTTTGAATTATTAAAAATGAAGAGCAACATCAAGACCAATGGCAGGATACACCCATGAAGATTACAGGTTTCTAGGTTAACTTATGAAATACTTGCATATCATCCAATCCAATGGCCAACATATATGCACAGGAGGGATGAAGCTATTTATCTAGTGACATCATATATGAAATTTTTTGTCACTTGTATTTCTCATCATTACCGACAAATAGAAATAAAATGCCAAGATGCCCCCACATTGACTAGGAACATGACCAAACACTCCTTATCAGTCTTGGTCAATTCATGTCAATTTAGTATATTAAAAAAAGACAAATAGCATGTGATTTAGTATCTAAAAATCATATAAAACAAAATAAAATAGTACCAATGCAACATAAACAAAAGAAAACCCTTAGCAGCATAACTAATAATATCTTAAAAGGACGTCAATTTTAGTGTCCAACATGAAAAAGTTAAGAGAATTTTAAAGAGCCAGAGGCTCAGAAAAGGAATTAAAATATGGCCATGAAACAAACCTATTCTGATGCAGAGCACAAATACAAGCTTGTACAAATCGCTTCACTCGGTAGTTCACCAAAGCACGTGTGGATGCATAATCCACCCCCGCAAAAAGTTTCACAACATCCCCTGTTACAAATATTTTAGCTCTACAAGTTTATGGCAAACACTTTTTTTTGGGGGGGGGGGGGAATACAAGAAAAGCAAGAATCTACAATATTGCAAATAACTTTTCTTCTAACAAGCACCAGACGTAACAATATTAGCATGGTTTTGTCAAACACTTCAATACCTATGTCTTTAAGAGATCATAAATAAAGAGGTATCTAGAAACTAGAATACAACTTTTGTCAAATAACACAACCATAAGGATTGCAAAAGACACTTATAAAATTAAAAAGACGATTGAAAATGACACTTATAAAATTAAATTTAAGAAGTCTAGAGGACCAAAACTTCAATCATAGTCTGCTCACTATATTGTTTCAAATAAAACAACTGGTTTCCGTATAAAAGAATTAAGAGAAGGAAGATTACAAATAATAAATAGAAAAGCTACAGCGAAAACTAAATTCTTTAGCATCTTCAGCATAAGTTATTGATAATAGAAATGTTTAAAAACTTGTGACTGTCAGAATTTTCAATGGCAGAATGTACAATTCATGGGGCCAGTAACAAATATATGAGATAGGATTTCAATTCTGTGAAATCCACAGCCTTCATTTTTTTCTTTTATGATTATGATAAAATGAATACATTATACTAGGAAAATGCCAACTCAATGATCACCCGCATTGTCACTTTGAAAGAAAATATAAAAACTAACTAGAGGCGAAACAAGCACCATATAGTCTGTTGATTGCAGTAGAAATCTCTTTTCTGGTGGGTGAAAAGATTAAATGTAAAACAAATATAGGTTCCAGTTTGTAATTTTTTTCCCAAATACCTTAAAATACAAGTACAGTAGAAAAAGAACTGCAAAATCCATAGGAAATGGAAGGCTGATTAAGAATTACCATTATCCTGAACAGACCACCAAAGCCACCGGCATATTTGCACAAGAACTAAGAAATCATCAATATTTTCTGCCTTAAAGAAATAGAGGAACTGGCAGAGGAAATTAGAATCTGGACCAAAAGAATTCCTGAATGCACACAAGATGACATTTTAATCTGATTAGTAATGGTGCAGTTTTCAAGTAAGATCATACCAAAATAAGCTCCATCATTAATTACTACTACAGCTTAATAAAAGAAAATGAACAGTGTTCAACAATTATAATTTGTAATGATCAAATTTCACCTGTCCACATTCTGGCAATACTTCCCATAGATTTCATAGAACTGCTCTCGCAACTTGGATTGTTCAGTTCTGACAGCTTTTCTCCCTCTGAAGCATTTCTGTAGCTAGAATCAGTCAACAATTTGCATGACACATGAAAGATGTTGACTCCCACCAACATAATGTGCCTTCCCAGCAGTAGGCATTCATTGTTATAAATTACCACACAGTATATACAACACGTCAAACTACAATCTAGGCAGCTAAACTTTTAGGAACTGCATGACACTGCAATCTTGTTTTCATTTTCATATAGTAGTGAATATTCAAATTACTTATAAATTTAAGGCTTAAATACTTTTTTCGTCCCTGCAATTTAGCGCTTTTTTCGTTTTTGTCCTTGCAAAATGTGTATGTTTTGTTTTTCATCCTTAAAGCATTTTAGATAGCACTTTGAACAGTAAAAAGGTATTTTGAATAGTTAAAAAAGTGTTATCTAAAGCGCTTTTAAGAACAAAAAAAACAAAACAAACACATTTTGCAAGGACTGAAACAAAGAAAAATATTGAAAGGACAAAAACGAAAAAAAATGCTAAATTGCAGGGAAGAAAAATATATTTAAACCTAAATTCAAAATAAAAGTATCATGAAACCATACAAATTGAGGAGCATCAACCATTGCCAAAATTAAAACAAGCAATGCAACTTTCATTAAGATTTAATACACAACCGTGATGCATGGCATAATACAGCAAAAAAAATTAATACAAAAATTTCATTTACATATGGGAAAGAATTGAAAGTAGTGTGTTGATAAAATATTAGAATCAAAACCTTTTAATATTGAAATCTCAAGCAAACAGTATATACTTAGTGGATTCAGTCAGTTTTATTTGACTTATTAAATTGTAACCATGAAACAACATCAAATAATTCACCATAAAGTCCTAGTGGTGAGGAGGCAAAGGGAAATAGTTGGAACTGGGCTTTTTTTTTTCTTTTGGGGGGGGGGGGGGGGGGGGGGGGGGGGGGGGGGGGGGGGGGGGGGGGGGGGGGGGGGGGGGGGGGGGGGGGGGGGGGGTGTTGGGGAGAGGGAGGCATAGGATAAGTACAGAGTGAAAGTGGGAATCAGGATATAAGAACATTTGTTAAGAGGTTTCTCCTCTACTCTGGACCTCTAATTCTTTGCATAATTTGCCCATAAAATGTTTTCTCTTGTGTTTGGTGTTCTGATTTTTCTTGGAACTTTATCTTCCTCAAAAACTTGAGTGACAGAGAAACTAGTGAAGCAAAGTCTAGTTTTCTTGGCTAAAATACAAATTTGATCCCCTTATTTTACTCAAACCGCGATTTTGGATCCTATAAAAAAAATAGACATTTGATCTTCCTATTTTTCAAAATCAAGGAATTTGGTTCAACTGTCAATTTCAGAACGTTGACCATTAATAAGAAAACAACTGCTAAATCGTTGTCGTGACATTATAATATTTTGATTAGTAGAGCATTTAATTTAATAAAAATTTAATCAAAAACTATTAATTTATCATAAAAAAGCCTCTTTAAATCACCTAAGAATTTAATTAGAATATATATGGGCATCTATATTATATATACACATCTGGGTTTCTAAACTTCTATTTTCCAACCAACAAGTCGTTTGTTCGAGTGGTATTGGATTTGGTCCCCTTTAAGCAAGGTCTCGTGTTCGAGCATTGTGGATGAAAAAATGTGATTGGGAGGGGAGAATCCCACTAAAGGTGGTCAATCGATTCTCCAACGGAGATTAGTCATCGACAAAGGCGATGGATACTTAATAACAATAACCATGGTTAAAAACAATTATTTTCCAACATGATGGAATTTGAAATAGTGGAGCAATACTTGACAAAAACAACCTAAATTACCGGAGGCAGCTAAACACATCAACAATTTCACACCATCAAGCATTACAATGAGAAGAATCCAGCTAGTTTCACTTGCTACAAAACTTGACAAATGTATTATAGAAACAGTGATGCACAACGAAATTATAAGATTAAAACATAAAATCAAGCAAATGCACTTAAACCTGAATTTTGAGTACAGCAGAGTTCTGCTGGCGCAACCATAAGCGCCGGTTGCGTTCAACTCGGGTTTGT
Source organism: Glycine tomentella (assembly GCA_007407185.1). Lineage (NCBI taxonomy): Eukaryota > Viridiplantae > Streptophyta > Magnoliopsida > Fabales > Fabaceae > Glycine > Glycine tomentella. The sequence continues at coordinate 3,200,425 of PYAF01002407.1, forward strand.
TCTAACAGGTTTTTCCGGTCCCTTTCCTTTGAACTTCGACCTCCCAAATCGACACGCTTCCGCGTAGAAGGATCACCGCTGAAGAACATTTTTTATCGCTTATTTTCTTCTGCACGGCCAATTTATGCCCTAGTTTCCATCACAACGAAGATCGCAGCACGCAAAGCGCGTTTAATTTGCAATGAGAGCTCGCTTCGATGGGAAGAAAGGGATTTAGCCGAAAAAGTTGCCCTAGAATTGGAGAAAACTGGGAACCGAGTTCTTTGGTGCAAGACGAGAGGAAAGTCTCAACAGTAATAACAATAATAATAATGATAATGAGAATTCTTAATACGATAAACTAATTTGATCACAGCAAAATAATAATAATAGCAGTAATTGAATGGAAAAATCAGTGTTTGCAAATAGAAGAACGTGAAATTTTCGCAAGCTTTCTCGTGCTTTCCCGGGAGCGCTGGGTCGGGAAAAAGTTTTTCCGAAAGAAATCAGTGAAATATAAGTTGGAGATGGAAAATAAACTTCAGAAAACAGCTATATACTGATTTTTTTTAATATAGGTCTATCAGTCTATGTACTGGCTTTACTATCTATTCTATGGTAAAAAAATATAACAATCTTAATTAGTATTTTTACTCTTATGTGGAATCTCAAAATATTCGACAAGTTTCGATTATTTGGATAGTCTATCTAATTAATTTTTGGTCTAGAATTTTGTATACAAATTCAACCTATATTATCAAGTGTAATTCAAGTTATATCCATCAGGGTGCGTTTTATAATCTGTATACTTATGAGATTAATCATTTTATTTTAATTATCTTAAAATTTATATTTATCATGATTTTATAATTAATTGAATGAAAACTTTTATGCTGGTGATAATACATACAATTTAAACTTTTTTATTTACCATCTCAGATGATGGTACTATATTTTTGGAAGAAGGATATTCACTTCCATCAACTTTGAGCAATTTGTAGAGCATTATAAATCTTGTATCTAACTCCTTTAAAATTGAATAGATATGCTTTAAATATTTACACCGCTACTAGATTAAAAAATGGGTATAATTTTTGTGAGATAATTATTTTCAATTAAAGTTAGTCTTAACTCTTAAGTGTATTTAGTTCAGCTTTTTTTAAAGTTTATCTTCTTCTAAGGAAGAGTTAAACCAAACAGTCAAACATTTTTATAAAAAAGCTTTTGAAATACTAGTAAATTATTTTCATAAAATATAACTTGGATCTTTACATGTAAAATGTAAAAACTTATTACGTTTGTAGATGCAAATGCAAGTATTCGTCACGACATTGTTATGTATTTATAATTTGATATTTACACACATAGTGCGTTCTTAGTAAGTTTATACATATATGAACCAAATTAAGAGTCGGCACTCTGCAACATGTATAAGGATTAAAAAGTATATGTTTAACCTTAAAATTTTAATACTTTTGGAAATTAGAATATGTTGAAATATAAACAAGTTTATAAATTAGTTCATGGATACCAAATTTTTGGGGAAAAATAGTATTTTTGAAGAAAAAAAAATGAAAGAGATGTGTATAAATAAGAAGAAGAAAAATGCAAATAACCATTTCCAACATATAACAAGCACAAAAACTTGTTTGAATATTGTGTTTAATAGTAATCCTTGAACTTTATTTACATACTAATTTTTTTTAGAGAATTTTCTTTGCATGATAATGATACAGTAAAATTTATGACATTGATTAGCTGCATTTTACTTCCAACGCCTACCTTTTTGCTTTCTGCATCTCCCCAAAAAATCTGAATGGACACAAATACCCCTGCCTCTCCCAAGCAAGTCCCACCTCCACCAATACCGCAGGGGTATTTGTGTCCGTTCAGGTCATGTAGGAGTGCAGAAAGTAGAAGCCTGATTGGTTTGCGGGTAAGAGCACCGGCTAAAAGAAATACTAATAAGAGCTTGACGGGCCTTGAAACCCAGTTGGATTCAAATTATATTATGCTGGGTTCTATTAGTAAAAAATTATTGAAAATAATAAATTTATTAATGTTTTTACTAAATAAAGAATAAGACTCATGTATTTTAGTAATTTGTATTAAATTTTAATTAATAATAAATAATGTTTTTGAAATAGCATGATGGTCATATTTCTCTTGTGAAAAAAAAAAAAAAAAAAACTCATGTGGATTGTATACAGTATACACATCAAATTAAACAGGTACAATAAGGAAACTCTTGAAAAACTTAATTCAACGAAATAGTAGATTTTAATTTTACAATTCATTCTAATCGTGTACCTGTTGAATGTTAACCCAATAGAACAAAAACCAAAAATAGATCCTTCTTGATTCTTATCCTCAAACATGTGATTTGTACCTATACAAATGGATAGGTTGACCAACAAACTGATCAGACTCCCTAGAAGTTGACAGAAAAAGCAATGCCATTGAATAAATTTACTAGGCCAACTATTTCATGTAAAAGTGTATTAGGTGTTACTGCAAAATAAAAGAGGAAAAATAATTGAGTGCTTCATTCTAATTCAATTAGCAACACAACATTAGCCGGAAAATTATAATTTATAGCTACAAATGCTTACCCAGCTGACTCACTAAACATGTAATTAAGAATGTATTTTGTTAGTTGACCATTTTAGTTTTGACCAAGTGTCCCCCTCCCTTTTCGGCTAGGCAAACTTCTGCTTTTGACTTATCTTAACCTCACTTGTTTTGTTTAGAAAAGATCATGCTATGGCAAAGTTGAATGTGAACAATGGCAGGTATAATTAAGATACCTAGTTGCAATATCTGGTCATTTGTAAATGAAATCACTGCATATAACTCCCCCACAATGATCCAAATGAAAGTTCCATCTAAAAAAATATACCTCCGTTAGTAACATTTTAATTTGTAATATTATCACAACAAAACATGCCTATTCCTAATTTGACTGAAATCATCATGTGGGACATTATTATATTTTTAATCTGAGAACCTTCCACTGTTGGCACTAATCAAGCGCGCGAATGGTGTGCTTTGGCTTGATGTTTCTTTGCTACATACAATGTAGAAACTCTAATACGGCTTCATTAATAATATACTTGCCCTCTTGGTGTTAAAATAAAATAAACAACACTGAATACGAGCATTGTCACTATGTTTTTAAGAAAAAAAATTAAGGCTCTTTTAAGATTTTAAAACTTTGTATGGACATTAATTACTTGTAAAAAAAAATTAAAATAGCTTCGCATATCACAATAATTCTACGATATGCCTTGAATTCTAAAGGTTTTTCATTAACTAAGATAAAATTGGAAGCGTAAATTTTTAAAGAAAAATTAGTTGCATGTGTGGATTTTTGGCTATATATGACTAATGCCTAATAGGGGAACGGTGACCATAAGCAATTTGACTCTAATAATTGAATAAAATTGTGATTTTTAACCAAACCACGTATTTGTTCTAAGAACAAATCATGATAGCAGGTTTTATGATTATATGATTCAAATTTATAGGTTATATATATATATATATATATATATATATATATATATATAACTTGCTCGATCAATTTATAAAATATAGAACTTCTTATTTACCCTTAAACTCTAAAAATGACTATATTTTGATTATGCATGTATTTGTTATCTCAGGTGAATCTCTCATTCTAGACAAGTGAAATACAAGTTTTTCTGCTCAACAAAAATATTAAGGAAACGTGTGGAAGTAAGCCCGATCGTCCTTTGATTTACTGCACACGTACCACTAAATTAATCATGATTTGGTATTTGGTTACTTACTGAAATTCAATTCACTTACAGATTTAACAAGATCATTGAAAATATTGCACTTAAGTAATCATACAAGCAATAACAACAGATGGACCAACTAAGAAGAAAGAGCAATTAATTAGAAGAGTAACATCATGCAAATGACAAAAACGCGCATGCAGCCAAAAATTTAAATTGAAATCTGGGAAGAACTTATTATGAAAAAGGAAAGAAATATAAGTTTGAGCCTAGAGCTAGTAATGAAAAAGAGAAAAACTGAAAAAGCAGACCAATCATATGTGACATATAGGGTGAAAAGATTAGCATTATCAGAAAGTAATAAACCAGATAATTGAATAAATGCAGAAGAAGTAGAAAATATTGTGTTCCAGAAGACATCATGTTTTTACACGTGGAATTAAGTTGATAAGTGCCATTGAATCTGGACTGGCAATCTACTCAAATCTTATTCGTATATATTTTCTCCACAAATTTGAAGACTACTCATACGTCCCTTTCTCAAGCTTTCTCTTGTCACAACTTGTGTTGCTCCATACCCAGCTAGTCATAATCTTCATCTTTTCCCTCTTTATCTTTATCTTTATCGTCTATCTTCATCCTTTCCATTTTCGTATTGTCCCCCTCAAATAAAAATATAAAAAAATACATTAAAATTGCTTAAATACTGAAAAAGGAAAATATTATGCCTTACTTATCAGCTAGCAGTGATCATAACGGAGGAGAACAACATATGTGTGCAGATACGGATATATTTTAAAAAATAAGGTTGTCTTACTTTAATTTGATGTAAAAACATACTAGGTAACTCATGATTCTTCGAAATCAAAAACACTATGGTATCATAAAATAAAATAAAAAATTAAAAGAGAATACAAATTTGAACCGATACTTTGTACAATTTTTTATAAAGGTTATCTAATAATAGAGGAAAAAAATCACAAATTCAATCCATCCTATTAACAAAAAATTAAAAAATCAACAATTAATATTTGTCAATTTTTTTACCAAATATTAATTTAGAGTTATAATAAATTAATCTTTCTTTGCTTATCTCTTTTTTATCTTTTTTTTCTTTTATCACATCATTTAATACATGTATTATTTTCACCCTAATTCTCTCTTCTTTCCCGTCAAATCCACCGAAGATGGAAGTTGACTTTTTTTATTAATGTATTTCTTCCAATAAGAAAAGAACAATATGCATTTTTTTTATTTCTTTTCTATCTATTCACATATAGAAACGTTAGAACAAACAAAAAAGAACGGAACCGTTATTATAAAATCATCTCATAAAGGCATTTGAGCATCTATTATTGTGAGTGGGAATGTACGCTTTGATGACTAAGCTATGTATTGGATCCAAGTAATTAAAATGACACAACATATGATAGTTACTACTGATTCTGGTCAACTTTCCACCTGAGAACGTAACCACGGACGGTTATCTAAATAATCGTCACTATGATATTCTCAATCTTTGATCCTAACCTTCGAATCTCTCAAAAAAACAATACACATGTACACCCTATTCTAAGACAAGCCTAACACAAGCCTTTGTGGCACCAATCACAACTCGACATCACCCCATGCACGAGATACGAATAGTTTCACCCAAAGATCGTCTTGCAAATCTTTATGAAAAAAAAACATATCCAACCAACATAATTACACATATCTTTGATCTCAATAAAAAGGTCACCACCTAACCCAAAAGTGGGTTTTAGTAACTAAACTAAAATGATCGAACACAAGTTTAATGGTCCCCCACATAGACCCTATTTAAACTATAGACATGTGTCGTGGCATGGCATTGTTACTGTGCACGTGGCGTGTCTCTTCGTGCCCCGAATCTGATTTTAATTTCCTCCACGGCCACAATTTAAGACACCACCACACCATAACCCATGGTGTGAACTCTAACTTGTAAAGGTAACTAGATAATGGCAACCCCTCTAATTTTGAGGCGTTTGCACAATGAAATACGTTGGAAAGAAGATATATAGATATACATGCAAGTTGATGATGATATATATTAAATTAACCAAGACAAAGCTTATAAGTTATATATTATTATTATGGTGGTGGACATTTTCATCAATTTGTATAGTGAGTGCAATGAAACATACAACACGCTCTGGCAGACCTCACGAGAGGGGCTGCTTCTGAATCGTGAACGAAGCACTGCTTAATTATTAATTTTTATGTATAATTGCAGCGAATGTAGAGTTTGAAACCAACATAGTTACGTATGTTGTTACAAAACTGGCAAAGACTAGGGAACACAGATTCACGCTTGGGATTATAATATTGCTTTGTTAACCTTAATAATTTAGTTCCAAAGCCCTAGTGTGTGTCAAAAGGACACGACAGTGGTGCTCGTGCTTTTCTTTTGTGTCTTGCTTTGGCGGCTTCTTTTACCTCGTTTTATTAAGGCACGTTTGGATTTGTAGAAGTTTATAGCATACTTCGCTCATGAAATGTACATGCGCGTTTTCTCAACCAAAAGAGCACTAACGCTTTAATTAAAATTGACTATACAAGAAGCCAACAAATTGCAAATGAACTTTGAGGGGCACTTGGATAAATTAGCCTTTAAGTAAAGATAGTTCACGAAATAATATAAAAGAAATGGGATAAAAGACGCACAATATAAGGGAGATCGAGGGAGCGGGGGACGCCTTCTTGTTTTCAATAGAATATATAGAAAGAAATTGTTTCACACTGAACATAATGGCTAAGGAGGCTTGGTACTTGGACACATGCATTTCATTTAAACAACTTTTATCACATCATAATTTAATTAGAGGAAGTTGCAATTTTCTCCTCTCAATGATAAGAGTATATATATTACACTCATCTCTTACACGTTTAAATACAGTTTAGTTCACTTCACTTAATTTCATATAATTTTGCTCAAATTAGATAACACTTATATTGATAATAAAACTTTCCGTTAGAATACAATTAATGCCAAAATATATATATATATATATAATACTCAAATTTGAAACTATTTATTAAAATGAAATAATTTTGTATAATTTGATCATACACACTCATTAGTAAAACAATTATCATATTTTTTATTATCATATTATTAGTGTGAAATATATTCACAAAAATTTTACATATGATAAATCTTTACAGAATTGAGTTGGTTATTTTTATGAAATTAATTTTACTTTTTAATTATATTTTTTCATTCACAAAACTTTGAATCAAAATTGTATATAAAGTATCTAAATTCAATTTCAAAATAATAATGACATATTGATAGTATGACAACTGACAACCGTATAATATGTTGTTTTATATCGTATAAAAGTTTTATCAATAGTACATCAAATTGAAATTTACATTAACTGACGGGAACTTGGGGTGCTTTAATTAATGGCCCTATTAGTGACTTATTACTGGTTAAAGACAAAGTTGGCCTAAATGTAGTTGGTGAACAATAATAATGAATTCCTTAATCTAAGCCTAGATTGCATTTGAAACTAGTCAATATATGTGCATTTGCCATTAGATTAATATCTAGTTATCGTTTAAGACAAGACGTCACATAAGACATCCTTTGCAAACAATTGCAATATTCATCAAGTAACTGGTAAGCTATGTCAATACAATGGATTGTTCAATTTTCTTTTCTTTTCTCTTTTGTCTTTTTTTGCTTTGATTTGAGTTTCCATGCACTCTTTCTACTGTTCTACACCTTTTATACCTAACATATATTACATAAGTATACTTCTTAAGAGGGGAGAAAATACACGCTTTGCTGCAAATTGAAAGAGGTCAAATATTGGGGAGAAGGAAAAAAAAAGGTGACAATCAACACATGTAGGCAATTTGGGTCAAAGACGTTTCAGATGATAATGCAGAGGCCAAATTAAGATAATTAATTCTACATCAACTACGAAGATAGTCCCTTTTAATTTCAAAATATTACACAAAGCCATAGAGGATATAGTGTTTGCAATTTGATGGAGAACGCCGTCCATAACAGAAATGTCAACGCCATAAATCCTGAAAACCCGGCAAATCTTTTGACCAAATAACAGGAAACTATGGATATTGTCAGTGTCACTCTCATTGAACCCAAAATATTCATAGTGGCATGGTTCCCAACAAAGTGACCTATTGTTATATACTCTATTTTCACTAACTAATTATTAATTTAACTATAATTTTTGCATTTTAAAGAGTTGGGGTTGGCTTAGGTGTCCTTTTAAGGTAAAATCACTGGTCACTAATGCTGTTATATGAGGAAATTTTATCACTTAGTTTGACAAGTTCTTATTTCTTGTAAAAATATCTTTGCACCGATGCCATTTATACCTAACAAAGAATATAGGGTTGAACTTGCAAATAGTGCTTAAATTTGCTAATTAAGTACAACAATCATAGTATATATTTTTAAAGGGCTCAGATCCTTTAAGTAAGTGATTAGAAATTTAAATATTGACTATGTCCATGCAGAAAATCTAATCTAATTAGAAAGAGGTACACTCACTTAGAAATGACAAGAGATATTTCAAAAGAGATTAAGCTCCAAGTGACAACATTCCTTAAAATCATATATGCACCAACAACAAAAAAGTATTATACCACTAATTATAGTAAACACATATTAAAACAGTTCATACTTTTGAAGAAAAAGTATAAAGAAAAATTATATGAAAAACTCAAAAGGCCAAAAACTATTCTTGTATAAAAGTATTTGAGAAGACGCTTTTTGTAAATAATTATGATTTTTTTATTACTTATAAAAAAATTGGAAAAAAAAAAACAAAGTACTATATATTTAATATTAAACCAAACACAATGGCTCATTGTATAAGATTTAATTAATTTTTATTTCCATTCTAATTCCAATCCAAGAAATATTATTATATGGTCTTAGACTACTATAATTAAAACTTAATTATGATTGATTGAAACCATAATAATTTTAAACCATATTATAGTTTCTCCCCCTCTCTCTCCAGCCTGCCAATCTTTCGCAGTCCTCTGTTCCTCCTTCTCGTTCCTTATGTCCCTTCAGCGGTTTGATGAACTTTCAATGAAAATGAAAAAACAGTGACCTAAATTTCAAACTCTTTTTCTGTGTGTTATTATATATCGAACATAAAACCAACTGGAAGATAATCATAAGGAAAAACGAAATACAAATAGAAAATTACAATAGTACTAATTAATAATGCTGATAATTAAACCTCCAGTTGAGTTGGTGATGGGTATTAGTGGGGCTTGACAACATGGTATCGTCGTCGGTCCAACATATTCAGAGGCATGAAGTGAATTTTAAATTGGAAAGATGAATTATTAAAATAACATGTGAATTGTGAAATATTTTATACGTGAATCGGAATAGCAAGTCAAGTCATAAATCAAAAGTAAAATAAGAAATATTAAAAAAAATCAATAAACATATTTAATTAAATGAGAATAAAGGAAGAAATAATAAGATAATTACATAAAATATAAATGAGAATGATATTTTAATTAATTTAGGAGAAAATAGAGAATGAGTAACTTTTAAATTACTTTTAAAAATTAAAGAAAATAATAAAATAGACTTCATATTAATTTTAATAAAAATTAATACATTCATATTGAGAGATCTTTAATATAGTCTATCAATAAATAAATTAATTAATAAAAATTAGTGAATAATTATTTTTAAATGAAAATTAAATAATGAAATTATGATCTTACTTTTTCTATATTATTTTTCATAGATATTATCAAAAAATATGAATTTTATAATTATTAATTTTTTTAAAGCCTAAAATAAGAATTTTAGTTACCTTACTTTTGAACCGATATTGATTGTATCTCTCAAAAAGTGTTTGCATATGAATTATATGGAGGCTAATCAATATTGGCACGTGTCATAGATCAATGGGAATTCGTCATCCAACTTAACCAATCTGACTCTAGTTTCCTTGTGGGGTGTAGTAACTGATCCTTCCAGAATACCTACAATTACAAAGCTTGTCTCTTTAGCCGAAACCCCTTTTCACACTATACCCAACAGTAGTGGTTGTAGTGCTAACACTATAATAAAATAAATTTATAATATGGAATTGTTATATAATAGTGTGAATATATTCCAATATGTCATTAATCTTCCTTTTCATTGTTCTTGATTCCTAGAGTATTTATAAATAAAAGATTAATTAACTTATTTCTTTCAGAAGTAATTGTTTCACTTACTTCTACTAGAAATTTAAACATAAAACCAATAATTCCTAATAGGTTTATATATATTATGATAATAAAAATATTTTTTATCAATAAATATTAATTTTTAATGATTTTATTAGAAATATTAATTGAACAAATTTAAATCCGTAATCTTTCTTTCTCTTTTTCTTTCTCCTTTTAACCTTTTTCAACCACTGGTCAAGTCAATCTTAATAGAATGTGCAAAAATGGAACTTTGATATGAATGCAAAAACAGTACATTACCCTCGCCTTTTGTTTGTGATATAGCAATCGATATGCAGTTGATAAAGTTTGCAGTTACTATAAGACAAATTCTAAACTGTTTAGATCAATAATTGGGATAGTTTCATAGGTTATAAGGGGTTCGTACAATTTTCTCCATCAAAATCAATAATGGGGGTAGCTGTGGACGCCATTTGAAATTATCTTTCCTTCCAATAATTAATGTGTAATATTTTGTTATATATAAATTGTGAAAAATTAACACATCAAACTATAGTCTTATATGATGCCGAAAATTCCCCTAAAAGGTTCTTGGATCAATAAATCAAATAAGATTGGGTGACGTGGATGGAAATGTACAGAAATTGAAATACTACCTTTCTAAGACACATTCTTGAAGAACAGAGTTAGCTGTAGCAGAATAAGAACTTAAGCGTTCCATCAACTTTATGGAATTTCATTTCTCTTTTTGAGACCAACCAACGAAACGTATACACGGCCTCTACCTAACTAACTAGCATGTCCTATCTAATCGATAGGCTTAATCATGCTCTGGAAAATGAATAAAGCCTTAATCAACGAAACTGGAATTTAGGTTTCTAAATATTCCAGACTATAATATGACTTTCTTAATTATAACCAGATTATATTATGCTTGTTTCGTTTTTCTTTTTCACTGCCTATTTGAAGAGTAAAATGTCTAAGTTGGTATATATAAAAGAGAAACAAAATCATGTCTAAACAATGTGGGACTCTTGTCTTTTGGAATACTTTTAAAATACAAAAAATAAAAGGTATAAATTCGTGTGCATAAGTTTGTGTCTCGTAGGCTTGATGCTATACAAATTCATCAATCTACCCCTTGTTCATGCAATATTTATTCGGTTATCAAGGGCTATCATCAGAAAAGTGGATTAACATTGATAAGATTTTCTTGCTGACAATGTCTACCATCATTAATAATTTCACTAGAGAGGGAATTTGAAGTTCCTTATTTGACTACTAGTTCAGTTTGTGCTTCCACTTGAGCTGGAGGGAAATTTGTTAGGATTTTCATTCTCAAGCTTTAGCCTAGTTAGCCTTTAAAATAAAGGGCAAAATATTTTTTAATACCTCATTTTATCTTGATTTTTGTTTTTACTTTCTCATAATTTTTTTATTGTTTTTAGTTTTATTCTCTCATAAATTATTTTGTTTTCTTTTTAGTCTCTAATGTTAATTTCAACTATTGATTCTCGAACATAATAAAACTCAACGAGATAATAATGAATTTTAAAATAATAAATTTATCTCTTTTAAACTCAATGAGATAATAATGGATTTTAAAATCATAATTTTTTCTCTTTTAAACTCAATCAAACGAAGACAAAAACAAGTTAAAATTGACTTAAAATAATAAAATGAGTACTTTATGTTGTTTAAGTTAAAATTGAATATTAAAATTTGATAAACTATAAAATACGGAAATAAAAAATAAAACCAATTAATGTATAATATAAAAAATTATTTTAGTTTTTTAAAGATTTAAAACATAAAATTGACAACCACTCCAAACAAACCTTAAACTAATTTCGATTTCAAAATTCAAATCATTATATCTACAGGTCATTAATCCAAAAATATAGATATATATTATAGTTATTCCTCCAAACTACATACATAACACCATGAATATTAAATAGCTTGGGCGGTTCTCTAACCTGTGTGGTGCTTTCAAATTTTTGTACTTTTGTAGATGCTCCACACATTTTAGGTATTTCCCCTTTCTTTTGGAGGTTCTGGCCATGCTGCTTTGTAGGATGCAACCTGCATTTAGCTCCATTTATTTGATATTACTCTTTAAAATGTGTAACATTTTTTGCACCGTCCTAGCTAATCATAGCTTCATGTTAATTAATTATAAACCTTCCCGACCAGAAACTAGGGACTCGAAAAGAAATAATTTGATAGGGAAAAACATGTTTTCATACCACAAGTGACAAAGAAGCCAACTTCCCCGTAGACACTATCAAGCACAGAAGTTTTAGTTTTATTGCCGCGTGATTCTCATGTGGAAAAAAAATAATGTTTCATCTTTCTTGTGCATACATCATAATCGCATATACTATAATAATCATAATAATTAATAATCTAAAACAATAAGCATGTTGATCCAAGTTATAGATTCCACTCGTTAATCATACCTTGGTTTAAATTTCAATCTTATCCAAAGGAATTGCTTTCCTTTTTTCTTTAAAAAAAAATCATGGACGAATCGTGGTGTTTAATATCATTCCTTTTCCGAAACACATTTTTAAAGTTCCATTAAGAAAATCATAAGGTAGCCCACTAAATATCAATATATAGCAAAATTCTGATGTGGTAATATTTTAAGAGATGTGTCATACTCTTCTAATGTGTAATCCTTGTCGACATTCGATCGTTGGGACACGACTTCTCTCTCTCCCCTTTATTTTTCGGAATATATTAAGATGAAGAGAAAGCCAAACTTATAATTATATTTGATATATTTGTTTTAAGTGATAGCATGATGTTAAGTGTCAGGCTTTTATATTTGTGTTATTTACTAACATTTTGTATAATACAAAATTAATTAATGAAACTGTTAAATCAATTGATCCTATCTTTCTATTTTTATATGTTGAATTTTCATACAAATTGAACATATGTTAGTATGTTATTCAATTATGGACATTTAGAATTATATGTTAAATAACATCTTATTTGTCAATTCATTTATTTTGCATACTAACTTTTGCTAATTTTAGCATATATTGTGCTTTCATAATCTTTTCATATTAAAAAATTTAGCTTATAAAAAAATATAATATTTGTCAAAATAAATAGTATTTGGTTTCTAATTTACATGAAATCTAATAAATGTGATTTACTTCATAAGAATTTCAATTTAATAGTTGAATTGAATAATCTTATATCATGTAAATATATATAGAGAGAGAGATGCAAAACAAGATATTATTGATAATTTCTACCGTCTACACTATGTATAAGCGTAAAAGTTTGACATCTAATATCAATGAATCATGTCACCTGTTTTAAAGGCATCACTTGTTTTAATAGTGTTTGTGCTTGTATATACTTTCCATTAACCTTCATATACAAATGTTTTACATGAAAAATATGAAAACCTATCAATTTAATTGCTGCATTGAAAGTTATGTACTAGATTAAGTTTATAATTTTCTCACAACTTAGACAAATATAAATATGTAAATTATTAAATATTAATATTATTATGATGATGAAAACATATGATAGGAGCATTTGAAAAAATATATTTATAATTTAATTATTTGAACTTATATTTTGATTTACAGGTCAAGTTTTTAGTTAAGATCTTGTCTCAAGACTGACTTTCGGTAACAATATTGTGTGATCACCATTAATTTAGTTTGTAGACAAATTATTATTTAAACTTATTTTATGACATAAACATATATATAAGTATGTAAAAGAACTTCTGATGATAATTTATAAGTATATAAATTGTTTTCAACTTATTTCAACAATTTTTTTAAAATAACTCATGAAAACATCTTACATCTTATATGAAAATAATTTAATTAATTTCATTTCCTCTTCAACTATATATACATATTACTACATTACATGTTTATAAATATTTAAACTGATTAAAAAAAACTTAATCAAGTGCTTGCTATATATATATATATATTATTGTGTAAAAAAATGTGTGTATGTATATATATTATATACATTAAAATAATAAAACAAAATACTAGTTAAGTTTTGAATAAACTGTACAAATATCCTT
>PYAF01002407.1:3214552-3253131 GCA_007407185.1 Glycine tomentella
ATACTTCTCTCATTTTACTAGTAATTTCATTAATAATTAAAAAAAATACACGGACACCCTTATAAAATATACTATTCACCCTTAATTTTTTAAAAAAATATTAAATTTTATACCCGTTATAAACATAGAAAGGTTGTATATAATCTCAAACTGTTAGTATAATACTAAAAATTGTTGGTTCAAATGATTTGGTACTTCATTTTCTTAATTAAGATTCAAAATTTGATTATCAATTTGAATATAAAATCATAATTAGAGGTATTATTTTATCTCAAATAGACCGAGCCCGTGAAAGAGATATTAATTGGATCTCAAGTAAGATATATATTAGTTGGAGGTATTAAATTTAAAAGCTAGGTTAATGAAGTTATTAAAACGAGAATTTACAAAGTTTAATACTTCCTTTTTCTAGATCTAGGATAGATCTACGGTATGCGCCTACAGCCCATAGACATGGGACTAATCCCTGATGATGTGATTTTACAAAATTTAATAGTACTTTTTTTTATGTATATGTATGTGTGAACAAAATATTTACTTGATTTTTATCATGATTTCTGCTAAATTTTATTTTAATGTAATTATATATGTAGAAATTTGTTATCAAATTTTGTTTACTTTTTTTTATATCATAATATTAGTATATATAGAGTATTTATCGAATTTATTGGTGATTAATCTCCAATAAAAAAATCTGATATTTTTAGAATTTTTTATTAATTATATTTTTTTCATTCATAAGATTTAAACATGAGATCTTATTGAAAATAACTATGTTTAGGATGTTTTAAATCTTATTTAATTTTGAAACTATATATGTTAATATTGGGATTTCATTTCTCCCACTTAACATTCTAGGGGTCAAATTGTGAATGAATAGCTTATCTATCTCTAGTCTATATTGCAAGGAAAAGTTAATGAACTCTGCTATAAAACTAAAAGCTCCTTTAGTCAAATGGAATTTGGAAAATGGTCCTCAAAACTCCATCAAAATTCAACGGATAGTAAATGAAATTTTTATTGCAGCCGTCCTAGATGAGGCACATGGTAAAAACCTTGGCCTTAATTAGCATCATTACAGAATTGTTTAATTACAAATTATAGTCCACTTTCACTACAAAACGCGGAGATCCAGACCGCGTTGTGCTGCACATGCAATGCCTGAGATTAGTGCCTTAACGACTCGGTAATATCGGCTTAAATTTTAAATTTATGAAGCCAATTCATCCTTCAATTCATAAAGGATTTGTACGTACGTAATCAAACGCCAATTGGAAAGTTTCTCTGTGTGTGTTATATTGATGATTATATTGTGAGTTAAGTTGTAATTCTTTTTTTTTTTACAAAAATTTGTAATTTTTTATATCAGTAGTTATGTTGTAAATTAATAAAATACTCCTCTTATATAAATTAAAACTAAAATAATTAATGAAAATACTCTCTTTTTTCTTAAAAAAATGAATTTTTAAGAGGAGATGATGAAGTAGAAAGGAAATGTTTAAGCTGAAAGAGCACATATTTCATTACTCGCCTAGAAAGATGAGTGGGTGTGAAACAGAAATCTATTAAATATGAGATTCTACTTAACTACTTTATTAGGCCAAATTTTTAGCTTAGTTTTTTTTTACTGTATTAAATATTCAGAAATACATAAAATGACGCTTAAAATTAATAATAAAGTATTTATTATATAAAAATACAAAAGGTATTTTTTATAGGAACTAATTAAAGGTATTTTAAGTATATTTAATATTTTCACACTAAGTAGCATGTGCACATGAAAATATAATACATATATAACTCCATTATTTATTGTGGGATTTTTATTTAAAGTCCATAAATTCATGATGTGAAAGCAAATATATTAAATGATTTTTTTAGTTTTTATAAGTAAATATTTTTTTCAGCATTTTTATGACGCCATTTTAAATTTATAGTCATGTCCTAGCTCAGAGACACACAGTAAATAATTTCATTTATTATTAATCAAGTTTATTATCCTTTTAAATTTAGGATTTTTCTATTGTATACAGGATCCATCTAAGAATAAAATAACTAAAACTTAAAATTTATGTCCACCAATAAAAATATTTAATATAATTTTATAAAGCAAAAATATCATTTATGTTGACAAAAAATTACATATATTAACACAAAAAACCCTAACTTATAACTCTTTCATTTAAAGTAAAAAATTCTATTAAAATTTCTTTTAGCTTCTCTTAAAAAATATCATTAAAAATATTTATCATATAATTTTTATGTACCTCACCCATTTCAAATTATCTTTTATTTAAAGTAATACACACACGTATATAGTAAAAAAAAAATTTTAAAAAAAGACGTATATAGTAAGTTAGTAACACATGTATTGAGTACATAATTAAAAATGTAATAACATATTATTCTTTAATTGAATACCCCTAAGAGCCTTACCAAAAAATAATACCCCTAAGAGTTAATGTATGTTTTTCTTTTTTTCTATAAGTGTTATATAATGTATGCTCAGTAAAACTTAAATCTAGGGGAAAAAATAACCATTATTTATTTTTCAAAATCATTTTTCTCTTGAAACTAGGAATTAGTAGGTGATTATTTTTAAAAATAAGTTGAATCACATATACACACTCAAGCCAGTTGTAAATTAGTTAAGCAATAGGTGAGCTAGATTATGGTTGGTAAAATATTTATTTAGATCTTATAAAGTGAACATCAAGATGAGACCGTTTTTAAAAATATATAATCTAATAAAGAATATTATAATTTTATTTAAAATGTATCCTTTCATATTTTAAAAATACAAAAAATTGATTTTTAAACTATCATAATTTATTTCAATTAGTATATAATTCATTTTATAGTTATAATAAAACTAATCAAATTAAACTTTTTTAAATACAATTAATAATAGATAAGAATTTATTAATCACATTTAACAAAATTTACTAAAGTCACATTGGTTGATGACATGACTTAATTGTATTTTCTTTGTCTTTGATGATTGTGATATAAAAAAAATTATAATTATAATTAAGTCAAGTCATAGTATAAAATCAGACAACACATTATCAATTGATCAACACATCTTTATTCAATTCAATGATATATTAACAAAATTTGTAAAACATTTAAGATAAAACTAAGAAAGATGAAAATCACAAGACTGAGATATTTTATAATATTAGTTTTTATTAATAAAAATTAATTTTTAATTTATTAATTAATTTTTATTACTAAGAGAAATAAAAATTTATGATCTCTTTCTTTCCAATCTGTTAAACTTTCCTGATCACCCAATCATCCTTATAAGTATGATGTTATACTAGGAGTAACTAAGAATATGTTAAAGCAGGCGAATCTTTACCAAAAGCCGTAACATAGAATCCCTTAAACAGTTAAACTTGTGTTAATAATCTGTGCACAAGAAAAATGTCCGGGTGAGTCGTGAGTCGCGACAACAGCTGATTAAGTTAAAAACGCTTAAAAAATTGAAACTCTCTTGGCATGCGCACACAACAAAGGGTGGCGAGAAAGTCAAACTGTCATACTTACAAACTAGTAATAGTACATGTTAATTATGCTTCCAAATAATACACATTTAAGGGTAGAGTTAGTTAATTAATTTAAGTCCTTAATTCTTTAGAATTCGTCGGCCTTCTATTCTCTCTCTTCCCAAGTCCCAACTATCGCTTTCTTTTTCTCCCACATTTTCAAAACCCCGTCCTTGCATATTTATAAGAAGCCCCACCCCTTCTTTAATTATCTCCCTTGTAACAATCCAACACTCTTGTCTTTCTCTCTTTCTCCCTATCCCAACAATCTCATTCATACCTCTTCGATCTAACAAACCTTCTTTTGTCTTGAGTTTCTTAGAGAATGGATGAAAAAGGAGCAAGAAGTAGCAACACCCTTTTAAGTTGTGAGGACGAGATGGACCTTCGAAGAGGCCCTTGGACCGTCGATGAAGACCTCACTCTTATCAATTACATTGCCACTCATGGCGAAGGTCGCTGGAACTCGCTCGCCCTTTCTGCTGGTAACTTATTACTTTCCCTAAGTTTTTATTTATTACTACTATCTTTCTTTTTTGCAATATTATGGAATATTTTCTTCACCACAAAAACACTACTTTATTTTTTCCAAAATTCTGCTTTCTATCTTATGTGATTGTGCCACTTTTAATTGCCTCCAATGAATTTTAGAAAGCCAAAGTTTTGTTGACTATAGTGACTTGTGTCTAGGTTCATATGTTTGTTGTGTGGATAAATTTTAAGATATATCATATGGCATAAAATTCATGAATATTGGTTGGTGATAATTGCTTGGCCGTGCACCCACTTGTGAAAAAAGGGAAAAGGAAATGAATTGATACCCCCTCTCCTCAAATCATTAATGTCTCAGAAAAAGAAAGTGGCATATAAAGGAGTGGGAAAATGCTCTTTCGTTTTCCCTCGTTTGCAGTGTTATGATATACCCAGTGCTTTACCAATCTGAGTAAATAACTAATAACCTTTCTTTTGTTAATTATATGTGTATATATATCTATATAGGGCTGAAACGAACGGGGAAGAGTTGCAGATTGAGGTGGCTGAATTATCTGCGTCCTGATGTTCGACGTGGAAACATCACACTTGAAGAACAACTTTTGATTCTGGAGCTTCATTCTCGCTGGGGAAACCGGTAATTAATTCACCCAAATATATATGCATGCATTCTAAAATACCCATTCTTTTATTCTTCTTCTTATTTCGTTTTTTTCTATATCCTATATGCAGCAATTGCATATAAATTATTAAACTTTCAAATCAAGAATCTTGATCCTAAAAAAAATAATCAAGAATCTTATTGTAATAAATCATTTTATAATATTCATATAGTAAAACATTTTTTTACTTAACCATGGGGTACAAAATAATTGCTACTACCCAAAAAGGAAACAATATACACATACATAGATTGTATAAAGATTTTTTATTTATTATACAGTCTATTAATTAGAAATTGTCGTTATATAATAAAAACCATACCTAATATGATTTTTGTTTGATTAAAATCATTTGTCAATTTTGGATTTTGATTAGATCATTTTAAACTAAATTAGCAATCGTTTATTGATTGGAATGGATCAGTTGGTCGAAAATTGCTCAATATTTGCCTGGTAGAACCGACAATGAGATAAAGAACTATTGGAGAACCCGTGTCCAAAAGCATGCCAAGCAACTCAAATGTGACGTGAATAGCAAGCAATTCAAGGACACCATGCGTTACCTTTGGATGCCAAGGCTCGTGGAACGCATTCAAGCAGCGGCAACTGCCCCCATAACCACCACCGTCAGCGCTGTTACCACTACCGGAACTGCGGCCGCCACCAACAATGCATACACCTACGGAAACAACCTTAATAACAACAAATTCGAGTTTCAGAATCCCAAGGGCAAAATGGGGTTAACCGATCCTTCAGTTGCGAACAATGACTTTGTGGGTTCACATGTCACGCAAAGTTACACTACTCCTGAGAATAGTAGCACGGGTGCGTCATCATCAGACTCGTTTGGGACTCAAGTCTCAACAATTTCTGATTTGACTGAATATTACAGTGTCCCAAACAATACTAATTCTGCGGATTATTATCAACCCTCTCAAATTAGTAATTACTCGGATAATTGCATCACAAGCCCCATTGGGTTGTTGTTCCCTCAAGGACTAGATCTTCAATCCATGGATCCAAACACACCGTGGAACATGCAAAGTGGGGACTCCTCTGACAATTTTTGGAATGTTGAAAGCATGTTATTCTTAGAGCAGCAACTCATGAATGACAACATGTGAAACATTGGGAATAGGAAAAAAAGACTTAGATACGGTTCTTCTAATATTTTCAGTGCTGTGTTTTAATTAAAGTTAAAGTTAACACAAGTTATTGAAGTGAAACTTTAATTTAATTAAATAATAATACTGAAAACAAGAGTTGTATTGAAGTTTTATTATTTTATGTAGTAGTTTGAATTATGAATTAGATTGACAGAAGGGGTTGTTTGTGAAATATAGAGGTGAAAGTAGAAAGTAGCAACATCGAATAAAGTATTAATGAGTAGCACACAACTAGATATATAGGATCTATGATCGACAAATATCTGAAACTGTGGAGTATATAAGCATAAAGAGAAGGAATGTTTTTTTTTTTTTTTCAGTCTGTAGTTTTTTTTTTTTCCTTTTTATTGTAATGGTGGCGGTTAAAAGAATTGTAACCAAGTAACTTATCCTTTTTTTATAGATGATTTCATTCTTTGAAATTATTGAATATGTTCTGTTTTTTTTTTATTCGATTCTGATTTTCATTTCCATTCCCTCTCTTATTTGGTGATTTTGTAGCTAGCTACCTAGTGAGTGCATTATAGATGCAGAATCGTACATAATTAAATAATAATTTAAAGATAAGCACACTTGGCTCCACACACACACGCCTTTTCTCATTTTCTTCCCTACAACTGTTATTATATTACATTATGAGTAATCCCACTCTTGAAACCTTGTCCACGGGACCTGAACCAGGGCCCTATCTTCCAAAGTTTCTAGATTGTTAAAGAAAAGGTGTCAAGTATTTGCTAATATTTTAGACGTGGTACTCTATTATTGGTGGGCTAGCTCCAATGTTCAAGTTGGCCATTAAGTACAAATTTTTTCTAAAGTTCTAAAATATGTGCCACCTAAGTACGACTCCAAGAACCCAAAATCGTCTCACGCTTTGTTGGGTTTCGTACGGACAATATATATTTTTTACTTGCCTCCAATCGTATACCTTCAGTCTAATCCATAATCAAAAGCGCTTCATCGGTAATATCATAGTTTCACCACCAAACTTTATTCTAATGTAATAGATAGTTCTTTTGTATATTTGCGGAATGGGGGGCCTCCAGTCCACGTGACAAGGAAGAAAAGAAAAAAGAAAAACCAATAAATAGTGATGAGCTTTTGAATAGGAAGTGTCTTACTTATTTGCTTCTATAATATACACTGAAAATGTATAATAGTTTAATTTCTTTTGGACTTGTTAATACATATTTTTTTACAAATATACAAAAAAATCCTATGCATTGAGTGAAATCCGCTACATAAAAAAAAGTTAGATTGGCAATTCACTTGACACTATTTGAATCATTAGAAACCAAATCTTGAAAGATACTATTATTTACCATAAAATCTAGCTATCTTCATTTTCTTCATTTCACGAGACAATATACACTCCTCGCTGGTATGCATATAAACATATTGCAAGGCCGAGTTTATAATATGGGATTTATAATAATAATAATGAAAAGATGTATTTTGTGGTGTGAGTATTGAAAGTTATTAAAAAAGAACGTGCAGGGATAGTTTGATTTTAGAAAGAGGAAAAAGAGGAAGAGCCGAAGAGGCAAGTATGGCGATGGCGGCGCGGAATCTTTGTAGGGCGCGTGCCTATAACTATAAGGAAGCGGTCCTTCACACACAGCACAGTGGTGTGCGTGTTTACAAGTTCCCACGTGTTCTTCTTTTTAAATTAAAAATACTCTTCTAAAAAAACTAAATATTCCTGGAACCAAACACTCACAGCCGCAACCCTTGAAGTTGAAACAGCTACCGTAGACATAAGTCATCTATGACCTGTAAATCATAATATCTACGACGGAACTCGATTACCAGTGTTTCTATTTCTCACTTCTCTGAATGCACATTCACTTTATAAAAATATATGTCCCATATTCATAGGCATAGCAGTATTTATTTTGTAAGTTTTAATTAGTTTAATAAGAGTTTATAGATATGTTCAGATAGTCATATAGATTCTTAGATATATGAATCATATGATAGATTAAGTATTACTATTAAATTTTATTATTTTCTGGTTAAGGTATTAGATTAATATGACTTTTTTATATTAGTTTAAAATTACAGTTTTTTTATATAAAACAATTCTCTTTAAGATAACTAATAATATTTACAATATTCTTGGATTAAATTTTCAGTATAGTGTTTTGTCATCTTTCTTAAAGAAATAATTCTGACATCTTAATTAATTTTTTTTAACATATATTACATGAATAAACTATTAATCGACATTTGCTTATTATTACAACTGATTAAATTTATATATAAATTTTAAAAAGTAAAAAAATAATAACAGAATGATTATTATTAATATATAATTATGATGAATAAGTTGTTGATCGGCGTGAACCTAAGTCTCATTTTCTTACGAAAGGTCTTAAGATTTCAGCTTTGTGGAAGAAGAAAAAAAATGCGGTTGAAAAAAAAATCTCATTAAATGTAGTCTTCCAAATATTTTAGTGAAGATTAATCTTTAAAAAAAGTTGATGAATATTCCACGTTATTGTTATTGTGATACCTAAAATATATATTTATGGTGTAATATGTAATGTTTGATGATACTTCAATTCAAATCACAAGTAATTAATAGCTATAAGATCGAACAATTAGTTGAAAAATAAAATTTAAGGAATAAAGAAAAGAGACAAAGATTATTGGTCGGATACCTTATTAATATTCTAACAAATACAAGTTCAAATTTTGCCCATGAAATTTTACACTTATTATTTAGCAGAATTGTTCTGTTTACGCATCGATTCAAACAAAGTTCAATTAGTTTATAATTCAATGGATCAGTCAAATATAAAACCAATCTATTTAAGCTTGCTTACATCAATTGTCTAAACAGTACAATTTGATTTTAAAATAACATTATACACAAAATTACTTATGCGACCATAAAAAAATTAAACAAAATTACTTATACATGCTAGTCTTCTTAAAAGGTTTAAGTTCTTACAAATTTATTAAAATATTTTTGAAGAAAATAATTAGCGTGACTTTTTCGCAAAATGGGTCGACTGTATAATTTCTAGTTTGGATCTATTTTTTTTTTAAAAAATAATTCTTGTTAAACCATAAAAATTTCACTCTAAATAAAAAATAAACTTAATTAACTCAATTATGTCACAACTTAAAATTTATTTATATTGAAAATAAGTTCAAGTTATGAGAATTATTTTACTTTAAAAATTATTTTTATAATTTCCAAAAAAACTCAAAAAACTACTTACCTTACGTTTTATGAAAAGTGAATTTTTGATATATAATCATATGCCAGTAATATAACCTTTATTTGATTATAAAACAATATTCTTTATAATTTTTTTTATTATATCATTGATATAGAATATTTAATAATTTCATTTAATATTAGTTTATATTAGAAATCTTTTCAAATTACTTTTAATGAATTTTTTAAATTATTTTTTTTTTATAAATGTGTGTGTGAGAGAGAGAGACGTATTAGTGTAAAAGTTGAGTACTGGAATAAGAAAAGTGTTGTATAACTGGAGTCCACAAAGAAAGAAAGAAAAACTGTGCGGACCAAAGACTTTTTATTCCTGAGAGCCACGTCTGATTTTCAAACTGAAACCAAATCAACTTCGCGTGGTGGGACCATCGGAAGCGACTTCCAACTTTCAAGTCAAGGCTCAGTGGGACCCACGGTATACCCACGTTGTAATTCACCGTGGCATCAGATTCCAAGACAGACATTTCATATTCATCCACAATATATAACACTGTTGGAAAACTTCATTTAGAGATCCCTTTTCAATGAATATCATCAAGGCCAAAACACAAATCTTGATATTTTGTTTTTAGGACATATTAAGTTTATTATAATTAAATAATTAATTCATATTTACTAATATACTCTCATTTGTCTTATAAAATATTTTTAAAAAGTTATAATTATAATTTTTCAAATAAATTTAAAGTTATAATTTAATGATTTTTTTCTTCAAAAAATAGACAGATATATGTTAATAAAAAATATTTTTTTAATCAAAAGAGTTCAACACAGTGATAGATAACTGTATTTCTTAAACATATACTAACAAAATCCATTTTGATAATCTTGATGTTTGGAAAATTAGTTTTATGTCTTTTAACTATTGGGTCTTCATTTTTTACTATAATTAGGATTACTGTCACATTATTTGGTTTTATTATTATACTATTTGTATTATTTATTTTCATTATCAATAAAATATTTATCTTTGAAAAAAACAAGAATTTAAAATTATATAAAAAATCTAAAACTATAATTATCTAAAAATACATTTTTATCAAACATTTTTAATTGATAGTTCTGCAAACAATTTTTTACTAGAAAGTAACTCTGCAACTTTCAACTAATTTCGTCAAGTATATATAAATATGCTAATATTAGAAGAATTAAATTCTTTTTGAAGCTTCTTTTTATTCGTAAAATCTAAAACTAAGACCTTATTTAGGGAAAATTAAACTTCTTGATCCCTCAAAAAAGTAAGTAACTTAATGTTATCCTCTTTACCAAGATAACATCAATATGTTATCCTGAATACTTTTCTAGCTTTATTAGTAGGAACATTCATATGATCTTCCACGGACCCCATTCAATGTCATTTGATTTTGTTGAATAGTAATGGGTTCCCGAAACACATCGTTCTTCTTTGGTATGTTCTGTTTCGGGCCCCGAGAGACCAAGAAAATTAAGAATGTGAACCTCAAGCTGCTCTTCAAAGTGGACTTGACCTTAATGAGCAGAATATTTGAAGGAGTTGGATTTCCATACATTATTAGGAATTCTTTTACCTTACTATTATTTTTATTTTAATAGATATGTTATTTGATAAATTTAATTAATTATATTTTATGTAAAATCTAAACTTACTAAATAATGTAATAGCTTGAAATTGAAATATATATATATATATATATATATATATATCTTCTTTTAGACTTTTACTTTTAAAATAAATCATTTTATTTTTTAAATGTTCATAGCAAACAACACATAACATGTAAAAGATTTTTCTCAATGGACGCTGGGAGCATCCATCAAAATATAGAAAAATGTAGTGTTGGTCATGCTATGAATTTATTCGAATAAGGATGTTTGTACTTAAAAATAAAATACATTATTCTTATACTATACCATGCGTATATTTATGATAGAATAAGAAAATTATATGTTCCAACACTTTATTCTTTAATTTTTTTCCTAAGTAAATAAAGTGTATAAATAATAGAAATTTTTCAATGAGCTAATATAATTTTAGTATGGCTATTTTAGATATGGCTCATGCATGATCGTATTGCCTTGGACTTGGTCATGCATGTTCGTGGCTCTTGGCCTTGTAGAATACTGTCTTTGGAGTCAATACCACTATCCTATATTGTGAACCTATAGTCACTCGTCAATCTTTACCTTAGGCCTTGTAGAACACCGTCTCAGACAAAACATGCAAGAACATTGAATGTAAGAAATATTTTATGTGAATTCGTATGTGTACGTAATGTAAAATCCTCTTTATGATAGTTATACTTAAACTACTAAAATAGATGGTCAATTTTTTTTTATAAACCACATGTATCCTTCATAAAAAATAATCATGTTTAAGTTGGATAAAATCATTATAAACAATAAATTTTTTTTTCTAAACATATATTTAATACAACTACATATACAAGATTCAAATATGAAACTTCTAATTAAATTAGAATAATCACGGATCAATTGGTCAGTAAACATCCCTTAGACTCCTATACTAGCATCATTTGTATTTTTTTTCAAATACGCTCTTTACTTTATAACTAGTCGTTAATCACTTGGGTGTTGGAACTTCTTCAATTGACCTCCACCACCTTCCCTCACCGAATCAACAGAGCAATGTCATTGATCTCCAATAATACGTCTTGCGACCTTAGTCAGTGCCACGTGGAAGTTAGAAGAGAACACTACCATTTTTCTATTTCACTAACATAGTTTGTCCACGGTATATCCTTTTCATTGATCATTCATTGCGTGAAGCATTGTGATGAAAGCGGGGTGGAAAAATACATGGTTGCAAGGGTTTTTTCTTTTTTATTATTTTTATTTATAAAAAGTTCAATCCTTCACAGCCACAAGTTGATTGTTTAGAAAAGTTAACGGTGGCCTTGTTTACGCTCAAAGTATGCAGAAGTTATTTTCAATCCGTAACTAAAAAAGTTAATGCTTTTTCTGAACTAAAAAAAGAGTTCATGTTTGCTTTGTCCTTCCGCTTAAAGTAAAAACATGTTTTGCGTTTATTTCATTCTTATATCTAAAATAAATGGAACCTTTTTTTGGTTGTTAATTAAGGTTTGAGACTAGGATTTGAGTAGGTGGCTTAAATCACATAAATGGAAGTTTTTAATCATGATCATACTCTACTAATTGTAATCTAAGCACTCGATCATTTAACTGCGTATGAAGATGGAATTCGTTTTTAGCATTAAATTTTCGCAGGGTCACGAAAAAGAAAAGAAATTTAAAATAACAAGTCATTTGTTAATGAAGTATGAGTATAAGGATGCTAAAACTCAACACAAGTAACATCATTGTAATCAAATCAAATGATTTGTTTACTGTCTTAAACAAAAGCAAGACGTCCCCACCAACAAAATATCATTTCATAACTACTGTTATTACAGTGGCTTGTCGTACGATCGAGTTCCTTAACCCATGTCCTGCTCACATAGGTAGTGGTGCTTAATTAAACAAAAGAAAATAATCTGCAATATTTATTAATGTAAAAATACAATGGCCAGTTATAAAGCCATGATCGTAAGCCTCATAAGTTGGATATAGCAACGTCCTCTAAAAAATATATAAAAAAAGAGGGTATAGCAGCATGGGACACTATTTTTTTTTTTTTAGATAAGCTTTAATTTGGATAAGACCAAAGATAAACTGCTAATACGTCATGGAACAATTCTTAATCGCTATTCTATTTCGTTAATGTCGTTGTTATTGGTTAAATGTTGGTTTATTTCGTACTGTTATTCTTCCTAATCCATGATAATTGAAATATGAGAAAGGTTACAAACACATTATTTAAACACAATTTTCGTTATTAGCTAAATTTTATAAGTCTTTTTTATTTATTTAATGAGTTTCACCATAATTTTATCGTTTTTAATAAATCTTAATTAATAAAAAATGTGATAAAACAGCGTGTGTTAAATAGTATGTTATTAGCACTCATTATTGAATCATTAAAATTGAATTATAATTAAGTGAAGTCTTATATTGAATATTTTAATTATATTTCTAGTTAATATAGGACATAACACTTAACACTCTCTTCAAGCTGATAATTTACTGGTTGAATATTTGTGAATTTCTCAATATTAAAATTGAATAAACTCTAATATTATATCTAAATTATATTAGACCTATCTCCCTCTTAAAAGTTGGTTTATGAGAGGAAAATAGATTAATCAAGTCTTATAAAGATGTATTCATATTCCTAACTAATTAATGTAAGACATTTTAACACGAATCATTTTAACTTTCTTAAAATATATTGGTTATGGATAAGTTGGTGTTCCAGCTGCCTAATATACCTTAATTAATAATTAGTGGGTTGTTTTGAAAGCTAATTTCTAGAATGGATTCGTATACACACAACACAGAGCCACACGCATCGTTTGGTTGGTTATATGACTTTTACATAGGTGAGCCCACGAATATGAGGCATTTTGATTATTAGATTTTATTATCAAGCAATTTTTTCCAGCTATAATGAATGTCTTGGTGATTCATGATGATCAATTATATGTGTCTGAGCTCAAGATCCACTGCGGGCTCTTTATAATATATATTTTATTTTATTTTATTTTTTAATTTGACAAAGTGTACAGAATGCACTACAATTCGCTCACAAAAGATTAAAAGAACTTGAAATCATTGGTGGAACAAAAATGCATCAACATTCTTATTTGAATTTGGTCGAACAAGAATGTATTAACAGTTTTGTTTCAATTTTTAATTCCGGTCCAATGATTATATATTAATTGCCTACTAAACTAACAATTAGAGATTGGTGCTTTGACTAGAAACAAGACAAGGAAAAAAATATCGTGTAATAACTTTGAACACATAAAACACGGCCGTGAGGTAGTGTACAATTATATAATATGACTATTTCAAGAAAAAATAAATAAAAACATGACTGCTTGTTGATGTAGAAATATATCACTGCTTACGCCAGAGATTATTCAGTCATGTGGACGCTTTGTTATTATATAACTTTGGTCGCTCGCGTTTGTCATGTGTTTAAA
Organism: Glycine tomentella; assembly: GCA_007407185.1. Lineage (NCBI taxonomy): Eukaryota > Viridiplantae > Streptophyta > Magnoliopsida > Fabales > Fabaceae > Glycine > Glycine tomentella. Next base: position 3,228,716 of record PYAF01002407.1, read on the forward strand.
GATTGAGCCCGTGAATTATTGTTTTAATATTAACGTTTCATTGTTTTTTAAAATATCTAAAAAATAGATTTTTTTTTTGTAAAAAATTAAAATATAGTCATAGAACAATAATTTGATAAATACTTTATATTTTTAAAATTAATTTGTTGGAAAATATTTAAATAATTAATAATAATGCCCACTAATAATTGAATCCGATCCTGTAGAACTAGAAAATCAACTACATATAATCTAACTGAGTATTTTTTTAATAAATTAAAAGTTCACTTCAAATGAAACAATGTAATTATAATTAATAATTGTTACACCAGAAAAATTTAATTAGTAGAAACTCCCATAACTAAACCTACAGAAAATAAAAGACAGCCACGACGGCCTATACACCACTAAGCAAGGCCCAAAGCCCAGATAGATATAACAATTCAGGAAAGGTCAAATAATCATTTTTGGGCTGAAAGGTATTATTCTTTTCTAACAAATTTCCCCTTTTATTCCTTGGGAAATTTCTTCCTATATCCAGAAAATTTCTCATACAGATATTGACCTTTATTTAAAAGTTTGTTCAATCCGTATGATCCATACGACGTACCCAATCTGTATGAGTTAAAAATGTATGAAATAATTTTTGAAATAATGGTGCATGCACAACTTTTACATTATTAGCACAACATTCTAGTCAATTATATTAAAAATAATTAATATCGTTATATATAACATTAAAATTTATAATGTATTAATACACGTATAAGTTTACATAATAAATATAGATATTTTTTCATCAGAATTTTAATTTTAGGATGTATTAATATTTATTCCAAAAATTTAATTGGGAAAGTGATTTGTAAACCAACTTTTTAGATTAAATTTAAACACTGTTTAACATACTTCGGAATTAAATTTTCGAAAAAAAATTATGCAGTCTTCTGAAATAAAAGTTTGTGTTGGTGTGTGTTTGTGTGTGGAGTGGGCGTTTAATACTTTTGCCATAATAAACGTTTAGAAGTGATTCGTAAATCATTTTCGGGTTTAGATAAAGGATAATTTCGAAATTGTAATTAATGAAAAAGAGCGGAGCAATTTTTTTTTTTCTGAATTGTAACTATTGGACCCTTAAGGCCCAATGTTGTTTAGTTTCTACAGCCCGGATGATTGGGCTAAAAATGGGTAATTTCGAAGGCCAAAACGGCCCGAATAATCGTTGCAAGTTTCAGTAGATTTTATTTTTTTTGTCTTTGCTTTTAATAGTGGCAACTTTAACGTGCGCAAACATTTTTGTCCATAAAAACACGCGACCATGACCGAAGTTGTAAGTTGCAACCAGCGTCGGTCGCACGCGTTGTGTTACGTGCGACAAATGTAGCTCACACGTGGGAAGGAAGTATGTTATCGTGATATTAGTTGCAACTTGCAAGCATGGTAGCCAATAAAAAACGAACACGTATTAGTACGCGGCGTGCACCGTAGGAAGTGGTAGTTAGCAACATATACTTTTATTGCAAAAAGAGAAAATTAAAATTGGGCGCTTTTGTTATGGCTTGTAATGTCGTGGGGCCCCAACTTGTCGCCTGATCCATTTAAATATCTACAGTAATTTGAATACTTGAATAGACGGTTTTACCCTCCTTCTTTCGAACATGCCTATCCTCACCACGTTAACACTTTCTTTGATTACCCATTTTGTCCCTTTCCCTAATGTCCCAGTATTAGGGACGTTACTTACTTACTTGACCTTCTTAAATTGGTTTGAAAAGGAAAAAGGAATTCAACCATAGAAATCAGCAATGAATATTGAATACGATGATAAGGATGCGGAAAAGACCAACTTACCATAATAAATACGGCTCAAGCACATAAGAAAAATATTCAAATGAAGTGAAAAAATTGAAAAGCCTAAATAAGGAATAACCTTGAAAACAGAAGCGACGCATCCAACAAATAGCTGCTCTACTAATGACGATTAAAATTATTATTTTTTAATTCAAGAGGAAATAAAAAAGAAAATAATCTTTAGAAATAAAAATTTAATTTTTATCATTTTATGTTGTAAGCCTTCAACACGCTGCCCCTTCACAATGAGAGTGTTATGTTTTCTATGAAATGAAAGTGTTATTGCTTCAGCATATTTTAGTTAAATTCATAAATACATTTTGTATGATATGAAAGTGTTATGTTTTTCTCTTTAAAAAAAGAAGAAAGGGTTATATTCTTTTTAATATTTCATCTAGTAATAACTAGTTAAGTTAGTACGTATCATTGCCTAGAGTGGTGTCCAAAAAATTTCAATCATGTTTTGCTCTATCTGTTGTTTTCTTAATAACTGTTGATGGAACTTGTTCATTGAATCTACCGAGGCTATTAGTGTAAAATAAAATAGTAACCCAAAAAACAAACAGCGAGCACGTGTGAGGGACAGTGATGTAATTACACTTTTCATCAATTTCAGAGCCTGCGAAATTTCCTTTCTTAAAGCTTATAAAATGGCGTTTTGAGCTAGATTTTTCATTTCTTCAAATCTCATATACTTTTCGCTCTCTCATTCAAACCATTCGATCTCATCATCGCCATCATCTCCTCTAACTGTAAGTAAACCTACAAATCACTGTAAATCTCCATTACCACTCTCTTAGTTATTAACTTAGAATCTTCCCTTTCTAGTTCTAGATTATAATCATTCTTTTTTTATATTTCCCCCATATAGTTATATATATTATTGGGATCTATACATATCAGAAGAGTTAGAGATAAATAAAGTCTTGTTTTTTAATAGTCCAAGGCAGTTTCATTTTCTGGGGTGTGGTTATTTGATCATAGAAATGACTAGTGGTAGTTGTATTGGAATCTCTACCATGAAGCCTTGTTGTAGAATCCTATGTAACTATAAAAGTCCATCTATTTTTGGGTTTTCTCCAACCAAGTTCAGTCATTCAGCAATCATGGGCATGTTGTCCAGATCAGGTTGTCACAACTCAACCCATCGCCATAGATACAATACCTGTAATAATACTCAGATTGTAGGGTACATAAATGTGATCCATCCGAATTGGAGAGATTTTAGTGTTTCCGGTTCGAATTGGGGTCTTGCTAGGAATTTTAGCACTAGTGTTTGTGTCAATATTGGTAGTTTTAGGCCTAGGCTTGTGTCCTTGACACCGCATGTAGCGTCGGATTTTAGGAATCAGTCTACATCGGTTGATTCTCATTCTAATGACACGAGCTTTGAGAAGATTTACATTCAAAGTGGCTTGAATGTCAAGCCATTGATAATTGAAAGAATTGAGACTGATCAAAGTAAATTGGAGGAAGTCGCTGAAGAAAGATGTAATGAGTCAAATGTAAATATAGATAATTTGAAGGATTTGAGTGAGAATAAGGTTCAGAGGGAGGTGTCTGAGATTGAAAAGGAAGCTTGGAAGTTGCTTCAGGATGCTGTCGTCACTTACTGTGGGAATCCTGTTGGGACTTTTGCAGCTAATGATCCTGCGGACAAACAACCGCTGAATTATGATCAAGTCTTTATCCGTGATTTTGTTCCATCAGCTCTTGCCTTCTTGCTCAATGGTGAAGGGGAAATTGTCAAGAATTTTCTACTTCACACGTTGCAGTTACAGGTGTGTTGTGACCTCAACAACTTATTAGATTGTTACTTCATACCCTTATTTGCTGTTCTTATATAGATTAGTTTCTTCTGTAGTGTCTGTAAAATTTTTATCTAGCTTTTAACAATAAATGCTTAGAGACCTGCTTCTATCAGCACTGCTATTTATGTACTGTATAGTTTGTTGAGGTGATGTCCATTGGCTTTATTGCTGCATAATAAATGACAGATGTTCTTGCCCATCCATCAATTGTATAGTTCAAAGGATTTTAGAGATAGGTTGTTTCTTTTATGTGAATGAAAGATACACAAGACATCATGTATCTGGTTATCTTTGTTGCTTTTCTTATTTTGAATTGTCCTATGTTAAATGTTATGAAGAAATGTCTAAGCGCAAGTTTGGATTCCTGTTATAAAAGCCCTAAGCCAGGTTTGGGCAAAAACTTGTCTCTTGTAAGATTTTGCTCAAACCCTGGGTTGGAGATTCCCAACTTGAAGCCAACATGCTCTAGATGCTTCTCATCCACTGAGCCTAAAACGTTTTCTCCTAACTTAAAGACAAAGAATCCTGGTAAATGCCTCACTAGCTAAGTTTTGCCAATTTGTATCTCAAACAAAACAAGTAACCAATTTAGTGGGAGGGAAGGAATATTATTTAAGGTGTTGTCAACAAACAATTTTGATGAAGCTGTTATGGGATTTGACTTAATGGCTTTTGGTCTACTTGTTCCTCATTTAATATTTTAATTCAATGTTTTTGTTTGCCAGAGTTGGGAGAAGACTGTTGACTGCTACAGTCCAGGGCAAGGGTTGATGCCAGCAAGCTTCAAGGTTAGAACTGTGCCCTTTGGCGGTAGCAATGAAGCATTTGAGGAAGTTTTGGATCCTGATTTTGGTGAATCAGCTATTGGTCGAGTTGCGCCTGTTGATTCAGGTAAGTTATTTATTGTTGTGGAAGCTAAAGACATTTATCAATTAAATTAAATGTTACCTACACTGTCATTAATATGTGATCCTCCTTTCCTGATATATTCTTACGATAATTTTGATTTTTAAAATTTTTCTTTGCATGACTTAGTTTTACAATCTAAATTTAGGCCAAAATTTTAAAGTTTATGCCTAATGCTTTGGTAACAGGATTGTGGTGGATTATATTGTTGAGAGCTTATGGGAAATTAACCGGTGACTATGCTTTGCAAGAGAGAGTGGATGTCCAAACAGGCATCAGACTTATTCTTAAGTTGTGTCTGACTGATGGGTTTGACATGTTTCCTTCTCTTTTAGTCACTGACGGTTCCTGCATGATTGATAGAAGGATGGGCATTCACGGTCACCCTCTTGAGATCCAGGTAAGGTGATTGCTAATTTTTTATATTACTGTTTATATGAGGAATTGGGAGTTATCGGTTACTTTTTCTTCCTAACATATGGTGCTGACTACTGAAAGAGGGAATTCTTCCGTTGATAATATGCTTTCCTTCTCTGTAATTGGAGCAGCATGTTCTTTCAGTTGCATTATTTGAGCAAGAACTAGTGATGTCACCATGATTCAAGAAAACATTATTCTTTACCATAGCTCTGACTGACAATTTTAAACTGAATAGTTTTGCCTTTACTCACTTTTGGACAATGACTGACGTAACATTTCATATTAAAAATTAAAACTGATTCACCATTTTATAACTTTCACAAGTGTGCATTATTGAATAGTTACTGCTTACATCTTTATACTACTAATTGGATTGCAGTTGGTTGTGGGCTGTGGCATAGTTGACTGTGTTTAACAACCCTTTCCTCATGTCACTTCAGTGCAGTTTTTCCTATGCATTAACAATCATTTTTGTCTTGTGCTAGATGATTAATAAGTCAAAGGGTGATTTTGAAATTGTTGGTTAGTCATATTATTCAATATCAAGGTCAAAGATTCTGAAATGACTATAGTTGTCTGCCTACTGCAGTAGCATGAAGCTATTAATAATGCCATGTAATATTGTCTGGAAGAGACTTAGAAATTAGAAAGATAACTAAAGATAATGGTCTCCTAAAATGGGTTTAACATTTTATCATCATTGATCAGATTCTATCCCATTTCCCTTGTGTTACATGCCGGTTCCTGGCTATCTGAGTGTATGCCTCTTTACTTACAAAATTTCTCCTTGGATGGGTTTATTGCACATTTGCAGGCATTATTTTACTCGGCTTTACGCTGCTCTCGTGAGATGCTAATAGTCAATGATGCAACCAAGAGTCTGGTGGCTGCTGTTAGTAATCGCCTGAGTGCACTCTGTTTTCACATGAGAGAGTATTATTGGGTTGATATGAAGAAGATTAATGAAATTTACCGGTACAAGACCGAAGAGTATTCTACTGATGCTGTCAACAAGTTTAACATCTATCCAGAGCAAATTCCTTCATGGCTAGTAGACTGGATTTCCGAGGAAGGTGGCTACTTCATTGGCAATTTGCAACCTGCTCATATGGACTTTAGGTTTTTCTCACTCGGAAACCTTTGGGCCATTGTTTCATCTTTAGGCACAACAAGACAGAATCAGGGCATTTTGAATTTAATTGAGGCCAAATGGGATGATATTGTTGGTCAAATGCCTCTCAAGATTTGTTATCCAGCGCTGGAGGGTGAGGAATGGCGTATAACCACTGGCTGTGACCCCAAGAACACGTACGGCTCTTATAAATTTCTTTTTCTGTTTTACATGATTGTTATTTTCCCAAGAGTAATGCTACAACCACCACAACCCTCTTGATACAAAATTCACAATGATGTCCTGCACGCCATTGAAATAAACAGTCAAATGATTCAATATCTTGCCAGAGATAGTTGTGTTTCTTGTATCATAAAGGTTTTGGCTGTTGCATTACTCTTTTCTTGGAGTATCTGTTTGCTATCTTATCTCCTCCCTTGTCTCCTGTTGGAAGTTACAATGATAATTTCTGTTAAACTGCTTGCAGCCCTTGGTCATATCATAATGGAGGATCTTGGCCGACACTTCTTTGGCAGGTATGTTTGGTATATGTTTGGATCATGTCATCTTTATGATTATTTTATTACTATCTTTAGTAAAATTAAGTACCTTTGTTTTATATTTCTTGTTTAGACTGATAAAGCACTTGAAAGCCTACCATATATCTCCCTTTTTCTAAAGAGGAAACAAACTTCATGCCTTTATACTATGAATTTTATTAGGATGCACCAATTGCGTAATTTTTTTTCGCTCATTCAATCACAGATTGACATATATGATAAAATTGTTGACTTTTGTAATAATTACAAAAAAGTCATATTTTGGATGATTTCTAACTAGTTCACAACGCAAAAAAATTTACACTCAAGTTGTATCAAAATTAAACTCTTGTTATATTTCATATTTGTATTTTATCTTTTTCAAATATAAGCTTATTTGGTCAAAATCCAGAAGCAATTACTTCCTATACATTTGCTCTACATTATGTTGTTTGAAGAAGCCTTTTGGATTTTCCATGAATAAGGATCTTGTTTTAATGAGCTGACACTTGGTATGGTATCTTTAAACTTCAGTTCACATTAGCCTGCATCAAGATGGGAAGGCCTGATTTGGCACAAAAAGCAGTCGATTCAGCAGAGAAAAGGCTTTCAGCGGATAGATGGCCCGAATATTATGATACCCGAAATGGAAGGTTTATCGGGAAGCAATCGCGGATGATGCAGACATGGACCATTGCTGGTTTCTTGACCTCAAAGATGCTTCTAGAGAACCCAGAAAGGGCATCCTTGTTGTTTTGGGAGGAGGATTTTGAACTTCTTCAGAACTGTGTCTGCATGCTAAGCAAAAGTGGCAGAAGGAAGTGTTCCCGTTTTGTTGCAAGGTCTCAGTTTATTGTTTAATAGGGTGGAATAGAATCATTGTTTGAACTCTGTAGCGTAGGTGAACTATTTCATTACAATAATAATTGATTGATGCCACTTTTTCAGAATTAATCTGTTAACTATTCCTGTCGTTTGGTGACAACGGCTAACTGTGTAACATTGTTCTCTTGCATCATTGATTTATGCGGAGTAACTCACTCCACGGATGTCTATGTCGTGGGAGTTTTCTACTTGTCCTGCATGTGCTATGTTGCTGTGTAGTGGTATCAGATTTTTTTAAACCAGAATTGAAGATAGCAATAATTTACATATCATGTTCAACTAATTGAGTTGAACCTTTTTATTTAATTTTTAGTTAGCTGTATAATTTTTTGTTTAAATTTATGTGTACGTGTACCAGCATGCCCTTGGGCAACCAATTAGTAGTGCCGTATTAGCAGGTTAATGAATCACACAAGTACTTGTAATTCTATTTAAGTTAAGGATTAGCATATCTTGTGAAAGTTATCTTAATGAAACTACTAGTAAATGACTATTTTTAAAAAACCAAATACGGCTGAGTGATTATTTTTAGGAATTAAATCGAGACTTTATTTTTTATATAAAGCTTTTTTTCATGTCATCTTTTGCAAAAAGCTTTTGTTTTTTACCCAATTTGTAAAGAGCCATGACCCGTAAATATTTTACACAATTTTATTAGTTATGCGAAAATGTTTGGGTACCATTAAAATCCCCTACTGTGGAAAGTGGAATCAAATTGTATATAGATAGCTGCTTATTTATGTAATTTTCAACTTCAAAATTTATCTGACGATTAATGGACTTGAATAAAAAAATAAAAAGTAAAAATGTCTAATTTTTCTGACAAATTAATTATTGGTACAAGATTGACGATTCGTATATCTATATTAATAAGAAAATGTATCAAGTAAGAATGCATCGATTACAAAAAAAATACGAACCGCTTAAAAGAAATTTAAAATAAATTTTAAACATTTTTTTTGACTAAACTTAATTTTAGGTGAGTTTTACAAAACATACCTATATTTAAGAGATAGGCTTAATATCATTTTATTCTATATCTTTCATAATTATTTCATTTTGATATATTAAATTTTAAAAAATTTATATTGATTTTTTATGTTTTTTAAATATATCGTTTTAGTATTTTTTTTAATTTTTCATTAAAAATATTAATATTATGTTAACTTTAAATTTTAAATAATTAATTTAACATAATAAAAACTAAAAACTATATGAATATAGTAACAACACCGTTGAGCAGCATAGAATTCGTTTAAGATTTAGAATCAAACGAAACCAACAAGACCTATCCCCCTTTCTCCCTCCCATCCCCCACCAAAGAGAAGTTCTGAGAACAAAAAAGGACATCATTCTCTGTCTCCAGATCTGTCGTCGTCGTTCTATTTGCCGTCGGAGCATGAAAATTTGGGAAATTACACCGAAGCAAGACCCAGCGTTTCAGATCTGAAGCTTGACGTCATCGCTGAGGAACACGACGTCGACACTGTCTGCAACGGTGCTCCTGGAGCTGCGCGTTTCAGGCGTGGTGGTTAGGAGTGGTGGCGTGTTTGGATCGGAGGTGGTGGGTCGGGGGTGGCACGATGATGTTGTTTGGTGGATGGAGGTTGCGGATGTGAGTGGCACCGACGGTGACTTCCCTCCGGACACCTCGTTCATTTGCAGCTTTTCGAGACGGTTGGTGCGCACGGCATCCACCGTGTCCTGCTGCTAGATCAGCCGCTGCAGCCGATCGGCTTTGGAGTCGACAATGGCGATTTTACAGTAGAGAGCGCGAATGGGGAATTGCTGTGGTCATTGTGGTGGGTCTACGGTGTCAGTGGTGGAAGTTGAATTGGAAGAGGTTTTCATGGGAAAAAAAATCTATGTGCACGGTTTCAGTGAGTGAGAAAAGAATGAAAATAAGGAAATGAAATTCATTGGTGTTGGCATGTACATGTTGTGTGGATGATGGGTTTCATAGTCACACATTTCACATGATGATTTGTGTATTGTGTGATTGTAATATGAATTGGTAATTAATAAATCAAAAATGATGTTAAGTCTAAGAGATATAATAAGTGACAGGATAAGATTTTTTTTCTTTTTTAACTAGAAAGTGAGAGGAAATGAATGACAAAGTCAAACTTAATGAAAAGTCATTAAAAAAAACTTTTTGAGATTTGACTCATAGCATCCAGCTGGCAAAACCGGTCAACATGATTTATCTGGATTAGTTCATTACGGATTGGTTAAAAAGTGAGTCTGGTTGGGTTGATTCACTTCTGTGGTGAGTTAGTTTTTTGTCAATCTAGCTTAACCCACTCTGGATTGGTGGGTTATCCGGATTGGCATGTGAGCCGATGAGTTGGTTCGTTGGTTGACTCAATTTAAAATTAAAAAAAATCACAAAATAAGTGTAAAAAAATACAAATTAAATCAATTTAAGTAAATTTAAATATTATAAACTACATCAAGCTTAACCTCAAACTAAATATATATGAAACTCAAACAAATATAAATATGTTTAACAATATTAAAATAGTAAAACATCAATCTAACTCCTCAAATGTCAAATTCTCATATCTCAATCATTAATATAAATTTGTCTACAAAGAATATTAGAATTATGATTTGAAAAATCAATTTCATCTTTATCATCTTCATTTTTTCTATTATCTTTTTTTTTGAGCCAACCCGGCTCACCCAGGTTCAACTTGGGTGGGTTGCGGGTTAAGTGAGCCGGGTTCAAATGACCCGGGATCTTCGTGAGCCAACTTTTTTGTAACTCAATTCATCAATTTATGCAGACAAAAATGGATTGACTCACGGGTTGAACCCATTTTGATAGCTCTACATCCAGATTATAAGCAACTGATATTAATGTAGTCCACATAACTATTTAGTATACGAATTCCAATTTTATTTATTGTTTAAAATGCACTCGTGTGAGATGTGTGGAATACTTGTACTCATATAACATTAGTTATGACTTATGAGAGTTCATTGTGTACCGGATGTGATGTGTGTTTGCTTTCCTTGGTTGAAAGTTTAATATTTTCTAGTAAGAGAAATTCTATTAAAATATTTTTTTCAACACTTTTTGTTCTTGGTGGAATATGAGTATCACTTAACATGGGTGGGTCTCTTTTTCCATTTAGTGGATTCTATTAATAAATTAGTGCAACCTAGATTAACTTCCCAGTGTGTTTGGTACCATGTTTATGATGTAGGCATTGAGTTTTATTTTTATTTTATTTTTATTTAAAACGGTCAAAATCAGGATAGATGCAGGAGTTTATCAGGAGGGTGAATTTTTTTTTATACAATTATTTAAATACTTGATTTTTAATAAATAATTATTTAATAAATAATAAGTTTAAAATAATAATAACTATTTTTATGAATAAAATTAGAGGTACAATTTACTAGTAGAAATTTTTTAAACAAATATCAATTCAAAAAATTATTATATATATGTATTTTTTTTTAATGTCTTCACATATACATAAAGGATTCTAAAAAATAGAGGAGAGGGGGCCAGAACCCCTACTTGTACTCCCTGGATCCGTCCCTAATCAAAATCGTGTTAATATAAAGGGGAGTTAAAAATATTAGAGCAACTCCACTGGAGTTTCTTAAGTTAATTCTTAAAATTAAACAATTTAAAAATATTATTGGAACAAATAAGTGCATTCAAGTAGACATTGTTTATATAAATAACTAAAACCAATTAACCAGGGTTGTTTAACTGTTAAAAAATCTAAGTTAAAATGAAAGTTCTTATGCAAATAAAGAGATAAAATGTGACCCATTAAAAGAAAGTTAAGAATTTAAGTTAACTTTACATTTGAAGTAAGAATTAGTGAGTATTCTTAAATCTTATGTGATAAATTAAAAGAGACAAACTAAAAAAGAGCTAAGAAATTAAATTGATTTTTTTTCATGGGAGATATTCTTAATATTAAACAAGAGAAAACAGACAAGATAAAAAACGGATCAGGATTGATATGACAAGAAAACACAGGTTAACTAATAAAAAAGGTAAAATAGAAAGAATATGTTAATAAAAAATGTTGATAATACTACAAAAATTAGAAATTAAGTAACAAAACAAAAATAGCAAATGGAATCACAAAACATAGAGAGAGAGAGAGAGAGAGAGATTGTAGTTGAAGATTAAACTAGCCAGCCTTGTCAAGAGTTAAGTTGTCCACGAGCCTATGCAAGTAAACTTTGACACATTGGAACAGAAGGAGAGGAAAACATGAAAGCAAAGTAGACGACGTATTGGTATTGGTAGAAAGTAGAGTTTTGCGTGGTCATGAGTGGTTTAGTCTATTTGTGAAAAGTTGAATGCGTGTGTCTCCAAGCCTGAGAGAGTAAGTGGCTTTCTTGTATTCGGCCCAAGTGAATGGTCGGAAGAGAGAGGGCCTCTGAGGTGTCACCATAACTGAGGGAGCAACAATGGTAGCATGGAGGGGTGGAGCCCCAAAATATGCCACTGACATTCTACACTTGTATGAGTTCGTCATAGCCCTGTGTCTCACGCTTACAAATCTTCCATTTGTCATAACCTTAACACAACACAACACCATATCAATCACTTCCATTTTTGTTCCTAACTCTTGTACCAAACTTGAACGGTAACTTGTCATCATGCTTTTTTTATTGTTCAACCAAACATTACACCAATAAATTACAGTACATACAGATCCAAACCCTAATAAATAATTTCACATAATTATAATTACTCAAGTATTGTCCATTTGCGAAATTTTATACTTCTTGCTATAAACTCTTTTATTTTTTAATCAATTGTTCCCAAAATATTTTAAAGCAGCAGATATAGTACATTTATTTGATTGATTCAGAGCTGAAAGGACCTTGACCTAAATTCAGTCTAAAAGCTGCAGTGAAAAAAAAATACACTGTTCCCATGTCATTTCACTTCACTTCAGTTCCCATCAAGTTGGGCATTCTTAAAAGATTTTTTTCCTCTTTCCGTGCCAGCATACAGAACCGCCCATCCTGCTTAGCAAAACGAATCAAAGCAAGGCACTGTGTTTGTGTTGTGTGGGAGCCGGGAGGTTAAAGAAATTAACATTAAGCATTACATTTTATTACGATAAATTTTTTGAATAAAATTAGAGTGTAAAAATATGAATTCTATCTTATTTTATTATTACTTTTTTATTTTTTGTTTTTCTTTCACCATAAAGGAACGGACTCGTAATGTCTAACACACAAATAGGAGTAGTTGAAAATTAAATGATCATACTCTCAATCAATCTTTAATTAAAAATTACTACAGTTAAAAGCATAGAGACATAAGGTTCAAAATTTACTTAATAATGTATGCCCAAAAATGTTGATACATAAGAAAACATAAGATAGCATTCGTACCTCTAGTACATCACCCACGTTCACATAGAATGCTGAGGGGTCAGGGGTGACTGGGATCCAGACCCCATCTTGAAGGGAAATTTGGAGGCCACCCACTTCGTTGGACCTGAGAATGGTTATGATCTGAGGGTCAGAATGCTCTCCAAAGCCAACCTTGGTAAATTGTTGTGACATGTCTTTATTGTTGTCCTTGTTAATTATAGGTGGGTAGTGATTGAGCCTGAGAACTGAGTCACTATCAACATCCCTTATGAACCTGCTGAATACCCAAGTGTCCGGGACCCCCAACCCCTCTGCTATTAGCTCCAATATCTCACATGCCAGCTCCCTCACTGCTTCTGTGTATGCACTCAATGTAGAGCTGCCATGTGCAACAAGAGCAATCACACACTAGTTAGTACTTAGTTTTTACATTACCAGTACTTTTTTTTTTCAAACCAAAACCATTGCTCATACAAGTGGCTGGCGATTATGACACACTTTACTGCTCCTACCATAGCTATAGAGCTAGCTAGCTGTGAAAGTGAAGTGCTGCAGCAGAATGGGTTTAATTTGAACTCAACTGAAGCTCTTCTAGCTTGTGCCACTACTCATTCTGGGCCTGATTTACTTACTGACTACTACTCTTTTTATCTGTTATTTTCCTATTTTTATTATCTTTTTTAAAAAATTATTTATTTTTTCTAAGATTTTTTTTGTAATTTTTAATATATTAATTATTTTTTTCTTACTTGCTCTTATTTAATTCTTATTTCTCTAAACATTAATAAAAATAAATAAGTGAATAGAAAAAATAAAAAATAATTTTAAAATAATAATACAAATAATTGATAAATTTAATGGATAATTATTTTTTAAAGGGACATAAATTAGTTAAAAAAATTATAATTAAAAATGAAGGAAATAACATTTTGGAAATTTCTTTCCTTTACTTGCATGTTAATTTGATTTCAGCTTTTAGTTGGAATTTGATTGAAACTTTTTTATCTATGTTAATTATTAATTTTTTTTGTTAATATAAAAGATTAAATTTATGAATTTTCCTTTTTTTATTTTTTAATTATCAAACCAACTTTATATCTTTCTTAAAATTTTATGAAAATATACTTTGTGTTGATTTTTACTATATTTTGCATATAAATTAACATATTTGGTACTCTCTAGTATACCTAGTACCTGGATTTTTCTGGTTAGGTAAAAATACAGAGAAAGATAATTATAAGTAACTTTATATTTACATATACAAATAGACAATTTTAAAATTTGAATTCATCATCAGCTGATTATTAACACACAATTTTACCTCTATTAATTAAACAATTTAAAAAAAATGGATACTGATCATTAGTCTAAACAGTGTATACGTAGGGGATTCAGCAGCAACAATACGTAGTAGTATTTATCTTCTGTGAAGCGAAAACATTTCTCTCATTCTAACGGTACTTTCTCTGTCACTCCTTATCAGCTGATTTGATTTTGTTTTAAATTTATTTTGAAAATGAATTATAACCAGGAATTAAATTCAACGCAGGAGTTCTGACTGATAAGTGTTGACATAACCAGAACTTTCAAGTGAAAAGGTGAATTGTCTCTGATATATACCGTCCCACCTCCTAGGAGTACCTCTCCCTCCCCCGTAGTCCCATGTGCAACGCTGATTTACGTCCAAATATTATATATTTGGTCTCTCCTTTACAAAACTATTATTCTCACTCTAATTTTAACTAATTGAACAACTTCAACGGTGTATTCATTTGTAGAAAAAAGAGAGTAAAAAAGAGAAAAATTAAATAGTAAAATAATGTGTGACTTATATTTTTATATTATATTTTAATTTAATTTTTATCATAATTTTTTTTTCAATCTACAGAAGGACCCTAAATATTTTTTAGGATAAAAGTGTGATGGGCTGTTAATTTGATGAAAATTTTTATGTTGTCATTTTGTACAAAAAAACTGTTATTTTCTTATTTTTGTAAGAAAAAATAATAATACACACTTACAGTACTTTCCCTCAACTAGCAAACTAACGAACATGTTTTGAGGGTGTAAGTACAGAAATACCATTAGAAAATTTTAATACCTTCAGTATGATGATAGTCGAGATTAAATAAGTCTAGAAAGGCATTTAAAAACTGAACATATTTTCAGGATGATAACTGTGAAACAGAAAACCTATAAAAATCAGTTTTCGTATGTAGCTTGCAATTAAAAAAATAGTGATGATTTTTTAACAAGGTAAATATCCATTCAACATACGTCTTTTTTCTTCCTGTTCCAAAAAGTAATGGATCGTATTATGTTCTAAAATTAATTTTTAGAATTCTCAAACAAATGAAGTATATAAGTTGTATAGTAAACAGATAAAAGAAAAAAAGAGAATATAAACAAATTTTCATCAGTCTCACTATTCATAACAAATTTTAATTCCAAGATTTTCATTATGGAAAACAAATAGAGCAAGAAACTCAACTTGCAGCATAATGCAGATTGATCACTTGCAATATGTCATTCCTTGCTTAAAGTAGAGTTAGACTCAGTTTCATCACTTGTGCAAAGGAGGGAAAACGTTTTAACTTTGAAAAGCTTATACTCTCTTCGATATTTCCCGGTCGGTCAGATACAAGCTAGTTTCTACTTTATACTTACTCATTGAACTGAGCTACTCACCGTGTGTGTACTATATATATATATATATATATATATATATATATATATATATTGTAGAAAATGTACAAGAATTATTAGTTATTTTGAAAATGAAAATAATAGTTATACAGAGTATAAATCATATTTATATAATAATTTATTAAGATTGGCATAATGAGAATTTTTGATAATTTCTATGAACATCTGGATTAAAAAATCACTATTGTCACTTAATGCAAAAAAATAAAATTACTAATATATACATATCTTTTGATATTATTAATTAATTCCCACATATAGTACTCTATTAAATATGATTCATAATTGTGTCGCACCTTATAAGTATCTTAAATCTTATTTATGTAGCGCTCACAGCAGCTATTAGAATGAAAATTATTGGTACTAGATTATCTGTGACATGCGGACGAAAAATTATTACATGATGAACCAGATTGTCTCAATCAATTTTCACATGATGACAGATAATTAGTTTTTATGTTATTTTTCATAAATTAAAAATATGAGTGAAAACTAATATGTAAAAAAATAGTAATAATAAAGTTTCCGTGGGACAGTTAATAGGAAAGCAACCATGCAATTAATGTTATGCAGACAGAGACAGATAGAACATACTAGTTTGCTAATAATAATAAGCGTTGAATAATCGATGATGATACCTGACGTTTGATGGGTCAGTGGATATAGTTTTGGATATCTGAGAAATGGAGTGAGTGGTGGCACTGAGGAGAAGGTACTCCACCTCACCCATGTCCCCATTCAACCCTATGTTCTTGCACCCATATGCAGGTGCTGCCACTTTCTTCTCTGCCACCGGTTTTGTAAAGAAACTAAACCCTGCTTCTTCAGTTTTTGATATCACTTCGTGGCTTATACCGTGGTTTATCACCTTGAAGAAACCGTACTCTTCGCACGCTTTCACTATGAGCTTTGTCACTTGTGACCTTTCTGCTGTGAGGTCCACAACGGGAATAAGCTCGTTACTGGGTAGAATCCCTTCGCTCCTTATTGGGTTTGGGGAAGCCAACACCATGTTTAGTTTGTATATATTAATGTTCCTCTCTCTGGAAACAAATAAGCAAAAAGAGTGAAAGGGAAATGAAATAAAAACTACTAGTATAGAAGTTGGATTTGGTGAAAATGGTGGGTTGTACGAGGAAATAAAAAGTATATAGTAAGAAAGGGGAGTTTGGGAAAAAGATATGCAAGAATCGAAGAAGAGAAGGGAGGGTGGTGAATTGTGCCTTGCGATCGTGGGGTATTTATGCAGCAAGAATCGGAGGGAATCCATAGGAGGAAGAAAAAAAATTATTTAATATATGTACCACTGTTCAATTGTATTAGTAATAAATTATATTAAATACTTAAAAGAAATTTTTTTGTTATAAATAATAATCATACTCTGTTAAAACAAAATTGTGTCTCTGACATAAAATACTCGTGGATCCAAATAAAAAATGTTATGAATGTAATAATTTTTATAATTTTAAATAAATTTAAAAAAGACACATTTATAGTAATTTTTAATTAAATGATATGCAATTTTTTCATATTAATAACGTATAGAAATTAATTTATATATTTGATTTAAATATTATTGAATTTTATAATTGTTTTAGATTCATATTAAGCTTATAAAATATTTATATAAACTTTTGTTTTTATACGTAGAAATGATTTTCAAATTAATATTATAAAAGAAGTTATATCAAAATTAAACTTTAACTAAATAAGTAATAAAAAAATCTTTAACTAAATTTGGACTGTGGTGAATTTTATACTTGAAAACCAAGTACTACAACTTGCAAAATTCCCATTTCCCACACTGGAACGTTGACTTTATTCACACTTTCTTGACTGGCGGCTCTAGCTTTTCTTCACTTTAGTTAGTATTTTCTCTAAATCGTCCTTTTCATTTACCTTTTTTATTGTCTTTTTTACTTACTACACTTTCTCTCGTCCTTCCTTTTCTATCTCACTTTCACGTGCCAAATGGTTTTGGTTGTTATTTTTTTAGAATAATTAATATTTTGATTCTTTAGTTTTACTTTTTCTCTCTATATTTTTGTCCTTCTTTCCGTCTAACTTAATTTTTTTTAGTATCAAATTATTAGTTTTAATATTAGTAAAAAATGGTTATGCATAACCGAAAAGAAATAAAGGAAGGATAAAGAAACTAAATTGAAACATTTTTTTAAAATGTCAATCAAAGTAATTATTGTGCAAAAAATTTATCTATTTATATTCTTTAAATTATTTAACTCATAAAAAATCTCTATTCAACTGAATAGAGAGGTGATTAGAAGGTCAACATGCATGAAAAAAAATACATAACTTGAAATAATCATATTTCATAAATAAATATTTGGCTAATAATAGATCCCACTAGGACCCAAATCTATATTACTTAATAGACAAGAATTGAATTTAACAAAATTAATAAATAATACTTCTAGAATTACTCACCTGTTTCTTCCATTCATACTAATTTCTTTACTTTTGTTGTGCCTTTGAAAAGTTGAAACTACGGTTGGTTTCCATCTACACTTGCTTTAAATAGGTGGCTTTCCCGTTCCCACAGAATCGATATATTATAGGACCAAGCTTTGCTGTTTATGGTCACCCTAATTATATATACCAAGGCCAGCTAACAATACTACAGGTCCCTATCAAATCCTAGTGCTATTGAGTAGTGAGTACTCACATGTCTTTAAAGGGTCATGAGGGTGTCCTTTTTTTTTTCAACTTGAAATATTATTACACCTATATGTATGTATATATCCCTCATCTTGAAACACTTCAATGGTTTGTTTATACTTCATTTTCTTCGTTACCCTATTTGTACCCATATCCGTAAAGCATCTGCATCCTTGCAGATGCAACCTTTACATTTACGATTCTTCCTCTTTGAATATTTCAATCATGGAATTGCCAATTGAGTGTAATATGACCAGGTGATGGTGAAACATGAAATTTAAAGGCCCCATCTCGGCATCTCTAAGTCATGTTCAAATTCATTTATTTTAGAGTCAAAATTTATAAAAATAAACATTTGAAAGAAATTATTTTCTCAAAAAATAATCTTTTATAAACATCATACCACTTTATTAATGTGAGTATATTTACATTTCGTATGATTAGTGAAATAATTACATTTAACGATGGAAGAAAAACAATAGTCTTTTTGCCATTCATCTTCTTTGACTTATAACATTGTTGGACTACTGCATATATAATAATTATTTTAATATATAAAGTATACTGATGCAATAGTGACACTATAGAAGAGGAGTAAGTGACTGCACGATGCTGTGAGATTTGAAAATGATAAATATACACGGTTTCCCGCAACTGAAGATATTTAAAACTTGACAACGACCCTCTAACCCACAAATTGATTATAAGCACAACCTAAAAAAATTTATAAACACGTTAGAATATCCTTTTGACATATATAGCTATTTTATTCTTTGAATACACACGAAACATCAATTTAAATTTTGAAAAAATTTTAATTTAGTTGTCAAATCTTAAAAACAACATTAATATGATTCATAAATCAAATCCTCCATAAGCATAGTATCATTAACTTGTACTGAAGAGAACCCGCTAAGGTTGGCCAAATAATACAAAATTCAAGTCATTTTGTATGAAGTTTTATATTTAAATGTCATTATCATTATAGTGCACAGAAAAAAATTGTACTGAGAAATAGGACCTAGACATATTTTTTAGATTACGGTCTCAGTTCTTTTATACAATTATAACTTCATTTAGTTTTGAGTTTTGAAAAAATAATTTGCTGAACTTGGTTCTAGTAATGCCTTAGATTTTTTTTTTTTTTTTTACATTATTATTACCATCACTTGTCCTTTGTTCATTTCAGTAGAAATAGACAGGAAAGAAATAGTCAGGGAAAAGGGAAATAAAATAGAATTATATTAAATTTTCTTTGTTTATTTGAAAGAAAATATTATTCATGTGAAATCTACTAAAACACACCTTATCCCTAAATTAGTATGAATTGAGAGGAAAAATATATCTCCATCTTTTTGTTTTTATTTTAATCTCTTAAAAACAAATAAATACTTTCAACATATTGTTTTTATGTTATATGTTAGAGTTTTTGTATGATTTTTTTTGGGTTATAAACAAATGTCACCTTTTTTTTTCCAAAAATAATTTAATATCGTAATTCATTTGACAATACTTAAGTCTAGGGATAGATCCATGAGAAACCTAATAAAGGAGACTATTTTTTTTCCTTCCTTTGTAGCAATTGTTTAATGACACACTTTAATAAGTATTATTTTAAAAAAATAATATTTACTATTTTTAACATAAAATTGAAATTAAATTTTATTTTAAATGATAATAACATTAATCATTATCATAAAAACAATAAACATATAATTATTTTTACAAAATTTTATTATAGTCGTCACCTTAACCATTTAGTAATAATAACAAACACAAATAATATTACATAATTTTATACTAATTAACTTTGATTGTTATTATAAAAATAACATAAATAATTAATTTTACACAATTTTATATTAACTAACTTAAAAATATATATCTAGGTACTTGAGAAGTGCCAAAGGAGGGGGCTAGGCCCATGTCCGTTGCTTTCTCCATCAACTGATAATTTTTTTCAAATTTATTACTAATATGTGTAGAAAAAGTGTAGAGCTAACCATTAGGTCCATGATGTGAGGTACTTAGAGAATATGATAAATAAATAGTGTGATTAGATTCTCTAGACCTAACCACTAGGTCCATAATGTGAGGTACTTAGGCCATCTTCAGCACTGACATCTTCTGAGTTGCTTATCTGATGTGACGATGGAAGAAGTTGTTTCTTATTTTTCTTTTGCGTTGGAGGTAATCTATGTGACAAAATTGAGAACTTTAAATTCAAGCACCGTATTTTAGAGGATCCACAAAAATCATTAAGAATCGCATATAAGCTCCTACTGCTGGAGCTGCTCTTAGAAAATGTGATAAATAAATAGTGTGATTAGATCCTTTTTATTGTCACGTCAATCAATTACTCTCATGAATTTGTCTCATTGAAAACCTTAGAATTTAAGCTCTTATTATCGGAGGAAGGAAGACTTGACTTTTCCATTCAAAGGATTTGTGGAACACAAGACATTTGAATATATTTGATAGTCTTCGACAAAAAGTAAGTAAACTTAATAAATGTTCTAAATTTGTATAAAGTATATGTTGATGCCTGGTTAGCTTACCCTTTCTCTATGCAAGAATACTAATTCTTATCTTTGTATATTTTTTCTTATATCAAGAACAAAATATAGGAATAAAAATGAATTTTAATTAATAATTTTTTTATAATTTATTTATTATTGTCTTTTTCACTCATCTAAATAAATGGAGAAAATTTTCTCTATTTTTAAAAAATATTTATCTATCTAATCAACACATTTATTTATTTCTATTCTATTTCTATATTCCTATCTGTTTTTTTTTTTTTTCTATTTCACTTCTTATCTAAACAAAGCATCAATGACAATGTAACACGATTAGATACATGCAAATGACTTCTTTTATATTTTTTTGTTGGATGAAAGGGGGAGAAATCCAAAACAAGACAAAAAAGGTATTTAAACGCAGCTGCTGTGCAGACTTAGGTTTATCGAAGAGGACAATAATTGACCAACTGTTGGATTGAAAAAAAAGAAGCTAATTCTTATAATAATTAGGAGGTCTCCAACTAATTCTAAACAGAGCTTTCAGCTAGCAAATTTTAATTTATTTTGTTGGTTGACTGTTTAAGAGGTAGGTTTGTTTTTTCCAATGCACTAAGTAGATTATCCAATACTTGGAAGCCAAATGCTAGTTGAATACTTAGAAAACAAAATTAACATAAACCAGTATAAGAGAGAAAGTTCCTTGTTGCTTCCACTAATTCACATTCATGTTAACGGGTCTAAAGTAACTTGGAACTAGGTAGATTCACTGTTTATTTTTATTTATTTTTATGGATGATTGTCAGGTTGTAGTTCTAAAATTCCACTTTCAATTCAACGCCCCAGGTTCTTATTTCATAAAGGAAATGGTATTATTAATTATTATAATTGAGTTGAGTAGGTCTTTGTTCACAAGTACATTGCTGGTCACTTAGGGTCCTCCTTCTAGGCTATGGTTTGGTAAACAGGCGTCCAGATAGAGTCCTCTTTGCCCATCAATTATTAATACACGAGACGGAATTATTCTATCACACAGATAATTGCCCATCAAAAGCGATAGTACACTGTGTATTATATCACACAAATTATTGACCACCAAAAGCGATAGTACACTCTTTGTATAGGATGTGTTCAATTGAAATCAACTACCGAACTTCCAAAGATCATTTATTAATTTTTATAATAAAAATCTTTATAAAAAATACTTTGTTAACCTAAAATATTAAATGACTAAGGATATGACATAATCTTAACCATTGATTTTGGCCTTATATATTTTTTAAGTTTAATTCTCATGTACATTAAAAAATTATCTCAAGTTTAGCTTTTATAATAGTTGATGTAAAATTCCATAAATGTATCATAATAAATTATAATTAAATAATAATATAAAAATATTTATGAAGACATTTATTTTAATTATAATATTATATTAAGGAGAATCGCATTCCTAGGAATATGATGTGAAGGAATAGTATTCCCGTGAACATGTTAATTGACATTGTAAATTCAGAAAAATTAAAATTTTATTTGGTTAAAAAATTGAAAAAATAAAAGTGGAAAAATAAGTATGAAATGATGAATAAGGGAAAAGGTAATTAATGTCGGAAGTACTAATAACTTATATTCTCATACAAATGTAAGATACCCACCTTTTAACATGGCAAAAGGAGATATGAAAAGAAACATGGAAAAAGGAGATATGAAATAAGCACTAATAATGAAGAAGGGAAGAGATAGTTAATGTAGGAAATACTAGTAAGTAGTAACTTGTATTCCTATAGAAATATAAATTATCCACCTTTTAACATGGAAATGAGAAGCTAGTGATGAAATGTGGAAGTTTCATATTTCTAAGAATCAACAATTCCTATGAGTATTTTTCGAAAACTTGCATCAAACGCGAAAATATTCCTCATTAAGCTCAGTTTCTTATGAATCTTTTACTACTATACTTTAAATCAGACACATTCTATATTATCAATACATTCTAATTATCCACCATCAAACAGTTCTAACAGCATCACTTTGTCTCTATTGTGAAGCCGGCGAACGCCCATCGAAACCCAAGAAAACCATTGCCCCGAGCCATGTCATCTTTGAAGAATCATAATGTAAAAACCATAATTTCTATTAAAAAAAAAAACAATAATCTAAAAAGTAAAGGATTAACATGTGTAACAGAGGTCCATCTCCTAAATGTTAATTTCCAAAATATGTCCTTAAATGCATGTGGTCCCTAAAAATATCACCTTGGTTTGAAGAGGATGGCCATGGGGCCGCACACGAATTGAAGAAGACAACACATCTTCTGTTCTTGTTATTCGACTTTCTGATTTCCTTTTCGATTTTAGAAACTTAAAATGAGGTAAATGTAAAGTTAAATAAATAAAAAATTAAAATTTAACCTAAATCAATGCTAAACATTATTTTATCATTAGCTATTTAACCCTAAATGAATATAATTTGTGAATTGATTAAGATGACTTAAAAGTGAAAGATGTTTACTTAGTGAACTACTTTTAGAGCCTGTACAATCTACATGATAAAAGTTTATTTTATATTGCTAATTTTTTTGAATAAGTAATATCTAAGATTTATAATAATTTATATATATATAAATAATACTTTTGATAATTTCTTTTAAAAAATAAAATATTCAATTTAAAAATGAAAATGATGAATAGAAAGAATTAAAATATTAAAAATCTCTCTAAAATTGCTCTCATTAAAGGACATATAAATAGAGAAGACATTGAGTGGAATTTGAGTAAAATGTTATAATACTCATTTTCATTCCGGCATAAATAACAATTTTATTTATTATTATCATTCCATTGGATATCATATATCCATGCTTATATCTATTACGTACATTTAAGAGTAAGATTAATAAAAAAGTTAACTAAAAAAAGTGTTACAACTAAATATTCTTAAATCATTTAAACAAAATGTAAGGAGCTTAATCATTATTAACTGTAAATGTCATAATTGTTAAAATTAATGAAATCTAATCTTACAAGGTTGTTCTGTTTTATCCTCTTATTCCCTTATACCATTTATATTCACCAACAAAGAGGGATGAAATTGTAACTAAGTTATTTTGTTTTATTTTTTTATAATAACTTGAAAATTGTTTTTAAAAGTTTTTTTTTATATATATTTTAAAACACTCGCCTGTTCTCCAAGGAAGCACAGGTACATTTTTTTTTATCACAAGTTTTATGTTAACAGACACCACGAAATATGGCAGAATACATTGGCTTAGCAACCCTAGGTTGTTTTAATAATGTATTCTAACAATTGGCGAGTCGTTCATTATTTGTGCAAATACAAGAATTCATGAAACTTCAAATTAAGGATGCAACTGGTTCTTTTACGAGTTGTGGCAGAGATTGAAATTTGCTTTACGTGATACATATAAATAAGAAACTGTATTACACTGTGTGCATTGTTGGCCCCAGATGAACTCAAGAGGGGGGGGTGAATTGAGTTTATAGAATAATTCGCAATTTAAAATCAAATTCAAAACAATAATATGAAGATAAAAGATAAAGATAACACAATCAATTTTACGTGGAAAACCCAATTGGGAAAAAAAACCACGACGTCCAAATTGGATAACCAATCCAATGGACAACTCCACTAT
>PYAF01002407.1:3255989-3274603 GCA_007407185.1 Glycine tomentella
TTTAAATATAGACTATCAAAAATAAATTTATATGACATAATAATTACATGTATATAACTTTAGTCAAATAGTTACTTAAAGAATATATTTACTTAAACATATTTTTCAAATACATATAACAAATAAAAATAAACGCGAGTGATATCATAATTTTATAAATAAAAATATAAATGTATGTATACGTTCAATTTGAATTAGATTGAGTCAGTTTTAAAATAAATCTTGAAATCTGATCTAATCAATTTTTTTAAAAATTTTATATTGATTTTTTATTAAATTAAATTTGTTTATGAACAACTCGAATTCATGTTGTGTCAGTTGTTGTATGGCAGTATCAATAAAGTCTAACATAGTTCATATAATTGAGTTTCTTAAGTACACTATATTGGTTCGATCTCGTGTGTATAAAGATGATTTTGTTGGATTAGTCTTGATTGTAGAGATTTTTTTTTTTCCAGGAAAAATAAAGTTGTTGTGTAGCAGTTAAAACTTGAAACTTGAGAACATGAACAAATAATAAGAGTAATTTTTTCCTATTTTATGTTTTGGTCTGAATATGAAAGAATCAGTATGAATGCCTTGTAAAGCTTTATAGAAATAGTATTTAGAATTGCTAAGAGGAGGTACATGTGAACATATCATACAAGAAGTCCACGCAGCCCAACTCAAGTGCAGATGTTAAGAATAAGTATCACTAATATTTTAACACACAGCCTATTATAGTATTTCGTCCTAGAAAGCCTATTCCAAAGTCCATATTTCATTCTTTATAAAAAAGAAGTCCATATCCCATATTTCATAAGAATAAGTTTTAGTTTATAAATTGAGAACCAAATAATTCGTTTATGATTTTTTTAAAAAGAAATAGTAATTCCAGATTTTTTTGGGGTTTGAAAATTCTGGTTAGATTTGTATACGCAGGGAAAAACAACACGAGGGACAGGAACATGAAATTTCAATAGCTTAGGAAAACTTAGGGTCAAAGCAAAAGTAGCTCACATTTCAACCCTAGAATGTATTGTAATGCATCTGATTGTTTACTTCTTGATGACTCATTCAATATTTTCATTGGTCAAAATCTTCTACCGATCAAAATTCTTCGTAAATTGTCATTTTCAAAATATTGACAATATATTTTAACTGTTTTCAAGATCAATGATTGTCTTCTCGTATCAAAATAAGACTTTTCAGCATATTTTATTCTCATCCACACGATTTTCACAAAACTTTCTAAAAGATTACTCATCTTATAATTATTTCAAACCAAACACGCTTAATTGTAAAGTTCTTAAGTGATAGATTATTGAAAAGTAGATAAATATATCTTGTTAGTATAGATAATACTAATTAATTTCTTTCAATCATCATGGATTATATAGTCTCATACCCTGTATAATCTTCAAATCCCTCTCATTCTGATGAATTTGAGTTATTACATGTATGCCTTATTTGTTCTGATGAAAGAGTCCAAGAACAAAACACACTATACGGCCTGCACTTACAAGAACAATGTACAAAGTCCAATTAATTTTAACTCTATTCAATTAAAACTGCACTTATACCCACAGCTCAAGTTTTCTTTAGACAAACAGCAGAATACAGTAAAAAACTTCAACTCGTTAGAAATACTTAAAATAAAATTGAATTTCTTTCAGAATTTGCAAGGCTCGAAAGTCGAAACCAACCACAGATGATATATAAATCCGTTGAATATCCTGCTCACAAGGACTTTGAAACGAAGCACATATTCTGACCTTGCGGCGTTTGGAAACCATTTCATTTCAATGTCAGAACCTAGTGGATTTTAGTATTTTACACAATTAAACAAGCATGCTACAGTTTATATAGATTTTAGTAGCTAACGCTGTTGTACAACAATTACACAAGAGCTAGACTAAAACATTAGTGACAGATGGGACTTAAAATTAATCCTTTTGGCGTTTGGGCAGGGGAAATGACACTCTCTGATGGGGATTTGGCTGCATGTCTACCTTCTGTTCCTGAGATGGATTGGGAATGGTAGCTTCTTCATCCTCTGTTTCTTCTAAAGGTTCGGCAGGCCTTTTGTTAGGAATTGCAAACTGGTAGTTTGGACTGATTAATGTGTCCTGATCAGGTGGAAGTGGGATACCAGGTCCTGCTATAGTCTTTGGCAATGGTATCTTGTTGCGGTTTTGAGACAACTCCAGAAGCACCTGGCAAGTGATTACATTAAACATATTATCTTTCAAGGGGACATATTATTGCTTCAAGGAAAATAGTAGATGGTATTGGGTCACCAAAGAGACAGGGATCCTTTCACGCAAGCAAATATTTCCAGATTATAGCTCATGATATGGAATCTAACAAAATGAATCTCAGCAAAAGATTTCTACTTTCTAAATAATTTAGAATGTATGTGATCTCGTCCCACCAAATGGCTGTCTCACCCATAGACTTCCAAAACAACTATCAAATAAAAATTAGCACAGATTAATTTCTGCAAGCCAGTAATGAAACTGCAATACAGAAAGGTGGGGGCCTAGAAAGCTACAGCCCACAAAAGAGAAAGAAGAGACAAGAATAATTTACATGAAATTTATTACTTAATCCAATTTGATAATTTAAATAGCAAATTTATTAAAACTATATAGCACAGGTTCTTGTACCATGGTTGTCAAATTAAACTTATATAATTATACATGTTTACAATTCTTGGCAAGGAAAAAGAGTTAACTCGCTTGAAAACTTGTTCTTGCACAAACTTGGGCAGACTCAAGTAGATTCATTCATGGTGTCATGCAAACTTGGTCAGTCAGAGTGCCCTATTTAGCAATCAAGTTTACTGGAGTACTGTGTTCTTATCTTACTGCCAGTGCAGGTTTTGATTTGAAGACAATCAATGAGATCTGTAGATGGTTTTTATGGTCTGGTTCTGATATAAGATCAAAGGAAATGTTGGTTGGAAATTTCCCGGGCTTCATCAGTGGAGTGGAATAAAGCTGCTATATTGAAACATGTCTGGGTTCTGGCTGCAAAAGTCCTTCAGTCAAGGTATGTATTCTACGTACAATGCTTCTCAAAAATAGATTTTGTTGGTGTATAAACCAGCAGCAAATAATGGTAGCTGGATTTGTAGTAAATTTTTAAATGTGAGAGAGTTGGCTATAAGGTACATTATACATGACATTGGCAATGAAGCTAATATATTTAATTATATTTATTCGATAATAATTTGTATATAAATGAATATCATTCATACTGCCTGGATTGGTTCCGAATTTAATTTACAGGTTCTGGATATTTAATTTGTAGGTTGGTTTCATTTTAAAAAATAGAAAAAAAAAAATACATCTCTTTGGTATATCTCTTGGCTATCTATAGGTTCTATAGTTTAGAAGCATGTATGGTGAACAGATCATAGGCCCGTCTAGTGTTCCTGAAAATGCAAAAAATTAGGGAGTGTACCAGAGCCATGAGGCCCTTGAGGCTTGAACAGTGATCAATGCCTGATCACTCAGTTTTCCATAAAAAAAAGCCAGGAGGTAAATAAGACATAAATGAACTAATAGTATCAGTTCTTCACCTCAGTTGCTAACATGGGTAGTGTGACTTTTGTGTCTCAATCCCCTCTCTCAGATCATGGATTTTTTATTCTGGTGCATCAGTTACAATGTCTAATAACAGATCCTTTTCTTCCATTTGTAACAAGCTCGGTGCATGTGATCTATATATTCTCCAGCTTGAGGGGAAGAAAGGAAGTGTTAAATATAGCTCATGCAACACTTCTAAATATAGGAGGGTGTATTCAATTAGGATCTTAAAAGAATTTTATTATGTAAAAAATTCTTGAGGTTTTCAATCAAGATTTTTAAATAATAAAAATAAGTCTTAAGGTATTCAATCAAGACTATAAAGATATTTTAAGAAATTCAATAAAATTCGTTGATATTCAATTAAGATTTTTTACAACTTTAAAAAATCTTCTAGTATTCAAAAGTATACAAATTTTGATGATTTTTTTTTAAGATGGATTTTAATGAATTTCATGAGACTTTTTTAGTAGAAAATACATATTAATCAATCTGACCCAAACCCTTGAGATTTCATGCGACTTTCTTTATTTCTTTTCCTACAAATTGACATGCTTTTCTTTTACCACCACATATAATCCCTTGTCTCTTTATTGAATGTGGTAGACATTCATAATTTTTTTATTCTTTCAACCAATGGTGAACATGTCCTGAAATGTGTGATATAAGAGATTTTTCCAATTCTTTAAATTTGGGAGGCATCTTGACTACATGTTTATACATATAAATGAACGTAAATATATATGAACATGAGAAATATATAATTTTAATGAATGTGAGAAGTTAACTTATGTATAAGTGGATAAATATATAAACGAGGTTTGAAACAATAGTTAGACATGTTTTTTATTTGATGACATCGTTATTGTGAGAATGACTATAAGTATCTATACTAATGACAAACATTGTGATATATAATTTTTATACAATTAAAATGATTGATTGAAAGGGAATGAACCTATTATGCTTGTAAATATGTTAGGGGAAATTAATTTGTTACGTAATAGGTTTAAGGTTCTTTATAAAAGATGAGTTTTATTTAAAGTGTTAGTGGACAAAATTTATAGATCTTTATCAATAACTTTTAATGTTTTTTAAAAATTCACGGAGTTCTTTAAAATTTTAAAAATCCATAATGTTCTTTCAAATCATATTTTATAAATTCATTAAAATCTGAACTACAAATTCCTAATCATAAAAGTCTTTTAAAAAAATCTTAAAAATCATTACATTCTTAGAAAGTCTTTTAAAATCTACTGAATTTTTTAATGAAAAAGAATATTATTTTAAAATCCTAATCTAATACATCAACTTAGTTTTAACACATGTTAGTACCTGTATGTATGATTTGATTAGGATTAGCACTTCTTTGCGATATCATTACAGTTATCGCTGTCAATATAAAATACATCTGTGGTCAACATTTGACACATACTACACAATTACAAAACATAATACATTCAATGAAATATAAGTTTATAGATGAATATCAGCACATTCAATGTGCAATCATTGGCACTTGCAAACTTCAGCGAGTTACTTAAAAGTTCAAGTTATCAGCACACCCAACTAAAACGCGTTTGGATTTTATAGAAAATACAAGAAATGGGGGAACGCACAATTTCTTAAGTTGTGCACACGAAACAAATTGAAGAACAATTGGAAAGGAAGATCAATAAATCATAAATGGCGAATTATGAATGAATGAAATAATGTTACCTCACGAGGGGGTGGTTGCGAGAAGCTGAAGTTGACCTTGGACTGAATCGCAAGCTTAACGTCGTCACAGTCAATTGCAGGTTTTCCAGCATGCTCTGAATAGACTTGTGCGTCGGTTAAGACATCGACGACGTAGCGATACCAAAGCTCAAGAAACTTGTGAATGACGCGAGGTTCGTAGTCCTCCACGCCCATTGATTTCAGCAAAGACTTCACAATCTTTGCGTCCCTTGGCATTGTCGACTCTTCCTCTTTGTCACCCATGACTCTCTCTACTGCCCCGGTTCAAAAACAAGAAGCAATTGAAATCCAACGGTGCCCGGAGTCGCCGTGAAAGGTGTCGGACGGAGTTAATTCCCAAACCCGACGCTGTCTGATTGAGAGTTTCGGATTGTAAGAAGAAGGAAAGGGCACAAAAGCTCTGGGTAAAAAAGACCCCCTGGTATACCCACCAGCATAAGGAATGGGAAAACTCTTCCTTTTTGCATTGGGCCTTATCATGGCCCACAGTTCTAATAGACCCAAAGGAATCCACTGGTTGGTCTAGGCTTTTACTCCCTGCATCTTCTTTTTTGCTTCCTGCACCGACAACAATAATTAAAGGACAAATTTACCCTTTAGTCAGCACCACCGTCCCTCCCCTGCACAACCCTAACCATCACCACCAACATGTCATCCTCCACCGTCGCCAGCGTCGTCAAAAGCCCCATTCCTCCTTTTGTTTAAACAATTCGTGTAAAAGCTTAATTTGAAATCTCATGACTGTCATCAAACAATAAAAAAACCCTAACATGTTGTTGTTATACGCAACTAACATAAAACACGACATGAAAAGAAAAAGACACGTTCTTTGAGACCTATTTTTCCTCCTTTTGTTTTTCGAATTTCCTCTTTGTCACCCCATGTAGATCTAGGTTACCAACATGTACATAAAATGTAACTTTTGCACACATCTGATCTTGATAATTTGCTCGACAATTTCATATTTTATTTTCTACTTTGAGCATTATGAAAAAAGACACAAATTATGAGTTATTCAAAATCCATATCAAATACTATTTTTTTAAAATGGTGAAAAAGTTCGGACCAGAATTCAAATCTTTCGGAGATTATATTCATGGGTCCTTTTTGTTTTTTGCATTGGTGTTTTTTGTTAGAGTTTACAACCTTGCTTGTAATGTTTGAATGATGGTGGTGGGGCAAGAGATGTCGATGGTGTAGTAGACTATATACTTTCTTAAACCTACGAACAAAATTTATGAGCATGCTCTAAATTAAGGAACATATTTGATTTTTTGTTTTAAATTTTACATGTTATTTTCTTTTTACGAGTTATGACACTTTACTTAATTGTGTTTAAAGATAATTTATCGTTTTTGTGGAAAAGAAACACTTACAAAGAAACGAGTTTCTGTCTCTAATCTCTTTATTTAAATTCTACTATTATGAAGAATTAACATAGAAATCTATCTTAAGATTACTCGAATTGTTTACACATATGATTGATATTACAATTTCTCATAATTAAAATCATCTAACGGAGATTTGATTCTGAATTCAGGAAACTCGAATATTCTTAGACATTTTCAAGGTACAAAGTACATATGGTTAAAATGTTTTGAGAAGAATTAGGCAAATTTTCCATGAAATTTGATTTATTATAATCGAGTGGAAAGTTAGTTACATATTCAAAGATCGAAGTAGTAACTAAAAAGAACAGTAGCATAGTACTAGTGAGCCAGTAACGTTATCCGAATAAAAAAATATACTAGCTAGCTAGAGAAACTCCATTGAAGTGCTACGCGCCACGTGGATAGAACTCTCACTCTCAGTTCAGAAAACGCCGGTGAAGGAATCGTTCACGTTCACGTTCACGTGTTGTTAAGTTGAGTTAGTTTTGGTTTTGGTTTTGGATTTGGTTGGGTGAAGTGACGTGTGCACTTGAACTGTTCTTTCTTCTGTTTGTTAAGTATGTATGGCTTCCATAGTTAGTTAGCAACACGCATTTCGATGACGGTTGTCGGACTCTTCCTCACTGCCACGAAGCTCGCCGGAGCTCTATTCACTCTCACCGTCGCAGCCAACGCCTTCTCCTACTCCCGCTTTCGCAAGAAGAACCTTCGCGGTTTCCGCTCCCCCATCGATGAATCCCAAGACACTCTCGCACACTTTAACGTCGCTGGTAATTTGCAATTAAACACTATCTCTTTTACAAGTATCGTGTTTTCCCATTCAAAAACCTTTGTTCTCAATTTCGTTATATCTATTATGCGTAAATAACAGTAACGACCTAGCGTGTATAACATTTCAGGTTTATGTCCGTTTTTTTATTTATTTTTTATCGGCAAATGTAGTATTAATTATGAATTTAATTAAATCGCAGTAAAGAATGTCATCGAATCATTGTAAATAAAATTCATGTTTAGATAATTTTGGGGACTGCTTTGTAACGCAATTGCAGCTGTAACAGCCATAATTTCCTGTAATATCAAGGATTGCAATGAAATTGTTACTTCAAGTCTGTAACTGCAATTTAAAATCTTAGGAGAGTGTATATTTTTAAGGTGTACGAAAATTGAACACTTCAATTGTTTGTTTGAAAGCATGTGGTTGAGGATATGGTTTTTATTTTTTTATCTATTTTATTTGTTGCAGAAGAGGAAGATGGATTTTTCTTTGGTTTGGCGACAGCGCCAGCACATGTTGAGGACAGGCTTGATGATGCTTGGATCCAGTTTGCTGAGAAAAAGAGTGGTGAAGGTGGTGGTGACTCTGAGGGGAAGCAGAGAGTGGATGCTGTGATTGGTTCTGCTTCTGGCGATGGTGGTTCCCAGCAGGCCGTAACATCTCCAAGGAGCAGGAAGCCTCTTAAGGTGGCGATGGAGGCCATGATCAGGGGAATTGAGAAGTATATGGAAGTTGAAGGGAAAGAAGGAGAAGAAGAAGCCCGTCCTAATGTAACTGCTTGGCATAATGTTCCACGCCCGTAAGCCCTGGGATAATTTTATTTTCATGTTAATTGCAGCAAGAGATGGATCTTTTAGACTTCCAGGGTTTGTTAGGTTTGGAGGAAATGGAAAGGAGTGTTATTTTTTTCATTTCATGCATATATTCTTCAATTAATTTTTAGAATGAAAGGAATAAAATCATAGGTTATTATGAAAGGAAACCTTCCAATATTTTTTATAATAACAAATAATACATGTATTACACTGTCATCCTATTCTTATATATGATAAGTTTATTGACTTTTATAATAATTACTTAAGGAGTTATATTAATAGTGAATTATGATTAGTTGTCGTGTAAAAACTTACACCGATGCCTATTAAACTCCTTTTGTAAACATTCTGTAACTTTTAATTCAAAATTGTAAGTTTTACCCTCTCCTCTTTAAAAAAAAGTGTAGTTTTAGGGCTAACTAGAATTTTAAAAAATGCCTGATTTTCAGGGAGGAGAGGTTAAGGTTTTGGTCTGATCCTGAAACAGAAATAAAATTGGCCAAGGATACTGGTGTTACAGTTTTTCGCATGGGAATAGATTGGACAAGAATCATGCCAGTGGAGCCAGTAAACAGCCTTAATCAATCTGTAAGTCGGATGCTGACCTTTCATATAATGACGAATTACGGTGCCACTCATGGTTAAGTTTATGTCAGACAATAGCTTCTCTAATGGAGCTTATGCATATGTTTTTCAATTTTCCGTTTTATGTTGAAGTTGAACCTTATCAACCAATTTGAACTATGAGTAACTCACCTGTTGTTCTTTCTTAGGTTAACTATGCTGCATTGGAACGGTATAAGTGGATTATCAATAGGGTTCGATCATATGGAATGAAAGTGATGCTCACTCTTTTTCATCACTCGCTTCCACCCTGGGCTGGTGAGTATGGAGGTTGGAAGCTGGAAAAGACAGTGGATTATTTCATGGACTTTACCAGGTTAGTTTTTCATTTAGTGGCTGTTGTCTGTATGCTATCGCCTATTATTACTCTACCTGCTGTGGATGACTCACAAGTTTCAAGTGAGATTAACTGTTACCCTGTGCTAGCCTATGGCTTTAACTTGTAAATGAATGAAGTGCAATTATGGTGCTGGATTAATTACTGCAAAATTACATTTTCATCTTGCGTTTGAGTCTTTGTTCATTTGTAGACTGGTATATATACATATATATATATATATAATTTTTTTTTTTGTAGACTGGTATATTAACCTGTCATGGCATACCCGTTTCCTTTTAAGATAATTTTTTTTACTATATGCCAACAAACAAATACTTCATTCAATGATTTAAACAGAATAGTATTGTTAAAACAGAATTGAATTAAATAGGTTGGGTTCATTGAATATCACAGTTCGATAGCAACAATTTGTTAGTGCAGAGTAAGCAATGAGAAGTTTCTAATCACACAAGATGGTGAAGCAAGATGCCAGACTTAGTGGAATAGAGAGTGCTGAATCAAATATACCAGGTGGACTATGCAAAACTTTAGGTTCATTCTTAACAAATTCATGGAACTACATGTTCAGGGACCAAAAAAAAGAGTGATTTTCTTTTTTCTAATAAAAAAAAAAAATCTTATTTTCTTTTCTTTTGTCTTATTTCCCTTTTTTTTCAACTTCTTCGTATTTATCATTGGGTTCATCTACCACCGACCCCAATTATCTTGGGTTAAAGGTGATGTTGATGTTGATGTTGAAAAGAGCAATGAAACCATGCTAACTACTAAAAGCAAATCATTTGAAAGTTCAATGGAAAGCTAATAGTTCAGTGATGATATGTCTTCCTCTGTGAATTCTCCATCTTGACTCTATTATAGTATCATAGTTTGAGTTTTCTATTTCACATCTAACCATTCTTCTGTCTCTTTACCGATGACTACTAATTCCATGCATGTCTTTTTTAACATGTTTGGGAAAGTTTAGAGATTGAAATTCCTGCTTCTGTACACAATTTTTTCTTTTTATGAATATCAATTTTCTTGTTGTTTAGCTCACATTATTGTCTAGTCCTATTGAGTTACTCATCTTGTGATAGTATATTCATGAAACCCTTAATCATATCCTCCCTTTCCATACAGGCTTGTTGTAGACAGTGTCTCAGATTTGGTAGACTACTGGGTAACATTTAATGAGCCCCATGTCTTCTGTATGCTTACTTATTGTGCTGGAGCTTGGCCTGGTGGTCATCCTGATATGCTTGAGGCTGCTACTTCTGCACTTCCAACTGGTGTTTTCCAGCAGGCCATGCATTGGATGTCTATTGCACACTCAAAGGCATACGACTACATCCATGGACTAAGGTGTTTCTTCTCAAAGAAGCTTCAGATTTGTTGCAAGTTTATATTGGGCATATAGATAATCAGAGACCTGCTTATGGAACTTAAAAATTATTTGTACAGTCAACAATGTTTTTATGATATTTATCCT
This sequence comes from Glycine tomentella, assembly GCA_007407185.1. Classification (NCBI taxonomy): domain Eukaryota; kingdom Viridiplantae; phylum Streptophyta; class Magnoliopsida; order Fabales; family Fabaceae; genus Glycine; species Glycine tomentella. Next base: position 3,266,715 of record PYAF01002407.1, read on the forward strand.
CTTTTCCTGGCTTATTTGTATTGGCTTTTATTTATTAGCTTCTTTCTATGTCCATTCTCTGTTACCATATCTTTCAAGTGCAATAATTTGTTTTATGCCTTCTCATCCCTTCACATTTATATGGCTAAGCATTTGCAGTTGATAACTTACGCTCTTTTCTAATTTTATATTTGTAATTATCTGAACTTATCTTTTTGGCAGTAACCCATTAAATTCAATAGTCGGTGTAGCACATCATGTGTCATTTATGCGACCCTATGGTTTGTTTGATATTGCTGCTGTTTCGCTGGCTAATTCATTGACTCTCTTCCCATACATCGATGAAATATCTGAGAAGCTGGACTATATAGGCATAAACTACTATGGGCAGGTTTGCGTTATTAACCTTGACAGTGCACTGTGCATGATATCTGGCATACTCACATGACAATTTTCACATTTATTTCAGGAAGTGGTTTCGGGTGCAGGCCTGAAGCTGGTGGAAAATGACGAGTACAGTGAATCTGGTCGTGGGGTATACCCTGATGGCTTATACCGCATGCTGCTTCAGTACCATGAAAGATACAAACATCTAAATATTCCCTTCATCATTACTGAAAATGGGGTTTCGGATGAGACAGATTTGATCCGCCGGCCATACCTCTTGGAGCATTTGCTTGCTATTTATGCTGCCATGATCATGGTTTTGATAATGAATTAAATTTTTATCTGCTTAAAATTAAGTTATTCTTTCATAAACACCAATTTCATGTTAGACTTGCAATTGTTCTACAGGGTGTGCGTGTACTTGGTTACCTGTTCTGGACTATTTCTGATAACTGGGAGTGGGCTGATGGATATGGTCCCAAGTTTGGACTTGTTGCGGTTGACCGGGCAAATAATCTTGCACGGATCCCTCGCCCATCTTACCATCTATTTTCTAAGGTTCGAACTCCCTGTCTACATTTGCTTTTCCATGTCATTTGCTCTGTCTAATTTTTTATGACACTTCCTATGAACTCTTGATTGCAGATTGTGAATACAGGCAAAGTTACACATGAAGATCGTGAAAGAGCATGGGATGAACTTCAAAGAGCTGCGAAAGAGAAGAAAACAAGGCCATTTTATCGGGCTGTGGATAAACACCGTTTAATGTATGCAGGTAATTATTTACTCATAATTTCGACTAACAATCTGTCTATTTATTTTAACATATTGTTTTTTGAATGCACTGATTGTTTTTATCGTGCAACTTTATATCAATAATTTAGTCATTTAAATTTATGATAGTTATATTATATCAGCACCATGCGAAACTGAAGACAAATATTTGTGGATCCTGTTTTAACTTTTAACTGCGGACAAATAGTTATATCAAGTTTAAGATGACTATTTAATACTACTGCATTATATTCATTCTTCAATGACTTTAATTCTATATGCGGGTTATATGGATAAGTGTCTAACAAAGTCTTCTTGGTTCTCATGACAGGTGGGCTTGATGAACCTGAACAGCGACCTTATATAGAACGAGATTGGCGGTTTGGTCATTATCAGATGGATGGACTCCAGGATCCTTTGAGCCGCTTCTCAAGATCCATTTTTCGACCATTCTCCCTCTTCTCCCTTAAAAGGAAACCAAAATCTCAAAAGAAGAATGCCAAATTGATTCTCCAGCCTCTTGAAACATAGCAATTGATTTCTCTCGTCCCAGATTCTATATTTTTGAGTGATGAGCACTTTCAATTTCAATATTCAACCCCAGACACATCTGTCTAACTTTCATTATATGTGTAATATTGTACTGGGAGTATTATGGTGCATTCTTGTTGTAAAGCTTATTTGTCTCATTTTTACCAAGAAGTCAACATATTAACATAATCACTGGACGGTAATATGGGATGCCTGTCCCTGTTAGCGGAATGTCATGTATTGTATACCCTGGACATACACAAAGAATGTAAATCGCTGACCGCCACTTTATTTAAGCAAGAGCCTTCCCTTTTTTCTTTCTTTTTTTCTCCCCAAGGAACCTTGATCTCCTATTTTCTATGGAGTGAGATATTTTGCATCTAAGTTTTCCCAATTCATACTGGTGATGGCATATCAGTATCAGTATATTATACAAATCTCGTTTACTTATTGCTCAAATGCTCTTTAGATATTCTAAAATGTGCAGCCAATCTGCCAAACGCATGTCTAAGCTTTCTAATCATGCAACCCTCACAGGAGATTGAAAAGAAAGATCAAGACCAGGGAATTTTCCGCTTCTTGGAAATGGATGAGAATTGCATTGTCTCAGTGTAGTCGGAGCTGCATTAGTTATCACCTTTGTATGACATGTATTTCAGTTTTGCTGCATTATTCAGATAATATATCAACAACAACAACAATATCTTTAATCCAGGCTAATTAGGGAAATTAAGATTATTCAGATAATATATAATACATAAATATATGAAAGACTTTCCAGATGCTTTAAGTTGCCTGTTCATCCGTGATGTCTATATTCATGCATGCCTGTAATATACAATGATGCTTGTCCTGATTGTATATAAGGGGAAGGGAATTCTAGTTTTTTTTTAGCAGGAAATTCTAGTTATTCATGACTTATAGTTGTCAATAAATTTTAAATAATAATAGAAAGTGTATTAAAAAAATAGTCTGAGATTGCATTATTATTATTTGTCTATAGACATGGCAACTTGACCCGCACCCGTGGGCATCCGTCCGAACCCACCCCGATGTCAACGGGGAAAAACCGAGTTGACCAGTTTCGGGTTCAGGTTCGGTTTTTCCCCGCATGTGAATTCGGGGGCGGGGGCGGTTTTGGTAATGCTGATAACCGCCCCGCCCCCGCCTCCGCCCCCGCCATGTTATATTTAATTGTTTACAAAAATATTTTTATATATTTGGAATACCTTGGGATAAAGGCTTAATTTTATTCAAGAATTAAGAGTATAACTAATTTTATTTTCCAACAATAAACATCTAATGTTGAAATTTTATTGTAATTACATACATTTGAGACTTAGCGCGATTAAATTTTATGTTATGATTGTTGTTTAAAATTATTTTTTTAATAGTAATTTTTAAGTGTTCGGGGGCGGGGCGGGGGCGGGGAAAACCGACCCCCGTCGGGGGCGGGGGCGGGGGCAATTTTTTTAGCCCCGCCGGTTTTGGGGGCGGGGGTGGTTTTGAGGGGCGGGGGCGGGGGTGGTATAAGTAAAAACCGTCCCTGACCCGCCCCGTTGCCATGTCTATTTGTCTAATTTAATTTATAAAAGTAAATGATAAATAAATTCAAGTATTGCTAGCTAATTGTATAAATTAAAAGAATAATTATTTAAAAATATATAATTTATCAAGAATTTAAAATTAAAATAGTTAAAAGTATGTATTTAAATATTTTAAAATATATAAATAAACTGATAAACTCATTGTATTTTAAGTAATTTTATTAATAAGTGTCCTAACAACACTAATTAAGAATAAATAAATAAATAAATTTATTAAATATTTTTTTGCTAAAATTATTGAATAATTTTTATTTTTTAATGATAAACACTTTTTTTTTTACTATATTTACTTTTTTTAACTAATATCTTAAAGATAATTGTTAGCCCTTACCTATATTATATTGCATAATAATTACGTAAGTATATAATTGTTAACCCTTAGTAGAAATATTTCACCTTTGGAAGAGAATTCTGATGAGTTTAGCAAAAAAACAAGTGAGTCAGTCCAAAAGATTCAGTGAATTTTCGAGTGGAGTACTGATGTGACATAGTGTAGTCGATCAAAATTAGGGACGACCAAGATGTAGTGACAGGAAGGGTTAGTGAGTAGTGACAAAAAACTTGGCCACATTCATAAGAAATTAGTGACGATAAACTTAGCCATATTGATAAAAATAATTAATAGTGACATGCATCATGGTGCCCATTGAAGTCAAACAACTTATGGTGGGCTCTTGTGGGCAAGGCCGGTTCCAAGTGTACCATATATTGGTCTTTTCCAACAACCCCAAGTGATCTCACAGTCACTAATGTTATAAGAGTAATCAACCCAATGGTTTTGGCCAAAGAGGTCGATTTTAGTAGCAGTTACGAATATGAAAATGAATGTTATTCTGTGCCTCCAGTTCCTATGTTTCTTTCTTTTCAGTACTTTGTTCATTAAAGCATCTGCAATAAATGTGGAAACATATGAATCTGATAGAATAATTGATCTTCCTGGCCAACCTTCAAGCCCCTCAGTTTCACACTTTTCAGGTTACATCACTGTCGATGAAAACCATGGAAGGGCCCTTTTCTACTGGTTCTTTGAAGCTCAATCTGAACCATCCACGAAGCCTCTCCTTCTCTGGCTCAATGGAGGTATGTGATTGTCTGCTATCAAGCTTGTCACACGTCAACCACCATTCTCATATTATTACATAGTTTTCCACTTTACAACTAAGGTTATAGCTAGATTAGAGATCTTATTATATTGATATCATTTCATTTGATTAATTTGTTTGCTTGGAAGGACCCGGATGCTCCTCTATTGGGTATGGTGCAGTTGTTGAGATTGGACCTCTTATAGTCAACAGAAATGGGGAAGGACTACATTTCAACACACACTCCTGGAATCAAGGTTTGTACATAGTACATTTGTATATTATTTCCATCTTTGGACTTTGTAGTATGTTCCTTTTTTGACAATCAATTGTTATATACAGTTCATGTTATTACTGTGCTAATAAGTATTAAGAAGGGGAGAGATTGAGATTTATTTTGCTTACTTAAAAATTTGAAAACCTTGCAGAAGCAAATTTGTTATTTGTGGAGTCACCTGTGGGAGTTGGATTTTCTTATACAAACACATCTTTTGATCTCACCATATTAGAGGATAATTTTGTGGGTAAGTTTCCTTTACAGAAGATAAATTCTTCTGATTTTGTTGAATGTTTAAAGTGGCCATGTTTGACAAACTACTTGAATCAGCTGAGGATGCCTACAATTTCTTGGTGAATTGGCTACAAAGATTCCCACAGTTCAAATCCCGGGACTTTTTTATATCAGGAGAAAGCTATGGTGGTTAGTATTTAACTTCACTATGATATATCTTTCACATAGTACATTACTAGCATAACCACATTTTCATTGTTCATATTTTCCAGGTCACTATATCCCTCAGCTTGCAGAGTTAATCTTTGATCGAAACAAAGATGGGAGCAAATACCCCTTTATTAATCTTAAAGGTTTTATTGTAAGTAAACACTCTCTAATTAGGAAGGGAAAAAAAGGATAAAATTTAGATGTAGTTCTTCACATGTTTTTGGCTTTATTCTCTAATAAAAATCAAAGTTTTATCTTAGTAAAATGTTGGCCTTTAACACAAATCTTTATATCGTAGGTTTTCTAGGTGAAACTTCACTTATGATTAGAGAATAACATACATTTTGTCCAAAACTAAAAATTGTAGGAGAACATGCACCCCAGATGATTTCATTGCCTTCTAAATGGATATATTCAAATCTTCAGGTAGGGAACCCAGAAACTGATGATTACTATGACTATAAAGGCCTTCTTGAATATGCATGGAGCCACGCGGTTGTATCAGATCAGCAATACGACAAAGCAAAACAAGTATGTGATTTTAAACAATTTGATTGGTCTAATGAATGCAACAAGGCCATGAACGAAGTCTTCCAAGATTACTCAGAAATTGACATATACAACATTTATGGTCCGTCATGTCTTCTAAACAGCACATCCTCAATAGCTGATGATAGCAACAGTAACGGCCCTGAATCATTTACTAAGGTAGATAATTACTGTCACAAATTTTTAGATTCTAAATTATGATCACTAATTAATTTCCATTTTAAGAGGTTTAGGTTGATGGAAAATTTGCTTCTTGCAGGAGAGAAATGATTATAAACTAAAGAGGATGAGAATTTTTGGGGGCTATGACCCTTGTTATTCCAATTATGCAGAAGAATACTTCAATAGAAAAGATGTTCAGTCATCTTTTCACGCAGATACTAAAAGAGACACTAACGTAGCATGGAAGGTTTGCAAGTAAGCACTAGAATTTGCTCCTTCAATGCTCTTTCTTAATTTTTACTAATGAACATTGAACATTAATTTTCGTGTTTCATTTCTTAGTAATTCCATATTGAGGACTTACAACTTCTCTGTTTTCTCGGTCTTACCTGTCTACACTAAACTCATCAAAGGTGGCCTTAAGATATGGATTTACAGGTATTTTTGGATATGTTCTCTCTTTCTCTTTTAAGTAATAATTATAAAAATAACTTCTCAAATGGATAATAGTCAATGCACAAAGAAGTATTAGATTATTATGTACTACCATGTTTATGGTTCTGTCTAATTTCTATGTAATATGTATTGAAGTTTTTTTAATTTATATATAAAAAAATAACACTTAATTAGACTATCAACATCAACATCACCATCAACAGCACCTTTAACCTAAATTAATTGGGGTTGGTGGTAGATGAACCCAATAGTAAATCGAAAAAGAACAAAAGAGAGAAACAAAGTTAAAATAAAAGAAATGTGAAAGGAGAAAAGAAAAGAAGTAGAAAAGAATTAAAAACAAGGGAACAACTGGAACATAGAACTACTAAAGGGTTTAACCCTCCACCAGACTTATAGTTTTTCTCCATTCCGTTCTAAGACATACAGTCCGCCAATCTATATCCCACTCCATTAGGTCTTGTTTAACTACCTTTCCCCAGGTAAGTTTTGGTCGACCTCTACCTCTCTTTGTATCTAGCTCTTGGTAACAGACTCTTGTTCTGACAGGAGCACCTAATGGTCGTCTCATAACATGCCCAAACCATCTCAATCTATGCTCCCTCATCTTTTCACATATTGTTACCACTGATACCTTTCGTCGAATATCCTCATTTCTTATCTTATCCATCTTCGTATATCCGTACATCCACCTTAACATCCTCATTTCTGCTACCCCTATTTTATGTTCATGTTGTCTATGTGCTGGCCAGCATTCCACTCCATAAAGCATTGCCGGTCTAACAGCTGTTCTATAGAATTTTCCTTTTAGCTTAAGAGGAATCTTGGGGTCACACAAAAGCCCTGATGCACTTCGCCATTTCATCCACCCTACTCTAATTCTATGACTTACATCCTCATCGATCTCTCCACCTTTTTGCAACATTAATCCCAAATATCTAAAAACATCTTTTTTGGGTACCTCTTGCCCAAGTAGATGCACTGTGTCTTGATCACCGTCTTTAATCCTCGAAAACTCACACTTCATATACTCTGTCTTGCTCCTGCTTACCTTGAATCCTTTAAACTCCAAAGTGCTTCTCCACAATTCCAATTTTCTATTAACGTCATTTTTGGTCTCATCAATAAGTACGACATCATCTGCAAAGAGCATACACCACGGCACTTCTTCTTGAATATCTTTCGTTAGTTCATCCATCACTAAGACAAAGAGATAAGGACTAAGGGCTGAACCTTGGTGGACACCTACCGTGATAGGAAAATACCTTGATGTTCCATTACAAGCTTTCACACATGTGGTAGCTCCATCATACATATCTTTAATTGCATTAATATACTTTAATGCTACATTTTTCTTCTCAAGAGTCCACCATAAGACTTCCCGTGGGACTCTATCATATGTTTTCTCGAGATCTATGAACACCATATTTAAATCTTTTTTTCTTTCTCTATACCTTTCCATTAATTGTCTCATCAAGAAAATAGCTTCCATGGTGCATCTTCCTGGCATAAATCCAAATTGATTTACTGAAACCTTGGTCTCCCTCCTTAGACGATGTTCGATAACTCTCTCCCACAACTTCATAGTATGGCTCATAAGTTTGATGCCTCTATAGTTTGAACAATTTTGAATATCTCCCT
>PYAF01002407.1:3288459-3301558 GCA_007407185.1 Glycine tomentella
CTTCCCAAAAATGGGTCTTTTCATCTGATAATAATCCCACTTGAGGTGCATACACACTGATGATATTTACGATAAGATCCCCGACTACAAGCTTAACCATCATAATCCTATCGCCTTTCCTTTTTACATCAACGACTTTATCTCTGTAACTTCTATCGATCATAATTCCAACTCCATTGCGGCTCTTGATATTACCTGTATACCACAACTTAAAACCTGTGCCCTCCACTTCCTTGGCCTTTTCTCCAACCCACTTAGTTTCTTGCAAGCAAGCAATATTCACTTTCCTTCTGGCAAAAACATCTGCTAACTCCCTCAGTTTACCCGTTAATGTTCCTATGTTCCAGCTTCCCAATTTCATTCTAAACCCCTGGGTTGTGTTTGCCCGCCACGCTCGCCCATCTGCGTGTTGGGACCCTTGCCTTTTTGTCACCAAATCCGGGTGAAGACCTGGCGCCTTGCCTTTCGGCATGGACCCTAGCATCTTTTTCACTACATCCCGGGATCGATGTAGCGCCTTGCCTTGTGGCGAGGACCCTAGCTCTTTTTTTCGATACATCCGGGGTCCGATGTAACGCGTCGCTATGAAGGGAACGCCCCAACGAAATATCATAAAGGTTCATCACATAAGAATAGCTAACTTTTTATGGCCGGTTCGCAACTCCTGACGCCAACCCTCCTCCTTTATCCTGGCTTGGGACAGGCCATGCATGCATACACATATAGGCGGAGTTAATCTCATTAAATAAGATATAAATAATTAAAATTTACTTATATGTAAAAAAATAAAAAAAATTATTATTTATATTCGAGATAAAGAAAAAGAGAATAGTTCACAAGAAAAACAAAAAAGGACAAAAATAATAAATTGCCATATATGGGTAGGTTCAAGGGCAAATAATGCTAGGTAAAGGACCAGGAAAACCCAACAAGGCGATTATGAATGCTATTGTTTATTAGAAAAAGCTTCAAACATTTCACACATATTAGATATTGTATACTGATCTTGATTTGTTTTGTTTAACTGTCAGTAACTTCACCTACGAAATCACGGATCGAGGTGTATGATATTCTATGCCCTCTATGTCATATGGAGGAAGAGGATAGTAATAATCTTATATTCTCTTGTGATTTCTCGTATAAAAAATGGCAGAATTGTTATAGTTGGATTGGTGTACTGCTTGCACAACATCGGGATGCAAAACAACATTTCTTTTCACATAATTTCTTCTGGCTTAGAAAAGGAAAAAACTGCATTGTGGAGAGTGGTATATATGGAGCGCTGTACGTAGTATGGACTATTTGGTGTCATAGAAACAAAGTAATTTTCGAAGGGATGATGCCAGATTTTGATGCAACTATTGAACCGATAAGATGTAGGGCATGGTCATAGCTGGGTGCAAAGGTGAAAAACTTCTCATATTCATTTTATGAATGGTATACAAACCCAACATACTGCATTCAGTCATTGACTCGATAATTCAACAGAGGAGCTGCATTTGGATCCTTCCCATGGGAAGCTGATCTCTTTTCATATACTTCATTAATTGGTCACTTTGTCTTTTGGTAATGGGATTTCATGTTTCATAGTCTGCAGCTTGGTTAACTTTAATTGTAGACTTGCAATGCATGGAAAACTGGTTGTTTCGTGCGTTTTGTAATATGGGCTGGTACTTCTGGTACCATGTTTAATTTAATGAAATCTCTTCTTTCTGCTGATAAAAAAAAAAAAAATTATCAAAGATTCCCTGATTAGGCGGATTGATCAGATCGATGGCCACATATCGTAAAACAATTTTCATGAAAAGGCACGAATGAGACATGAAAATATTTTATCGAATAATCTTAAGTTTAAAATGGAAAAATAATTAAACTTAATTGGCTAGTTTTAGACAGAAATCATGGTGGATGATTGATAGAGATGCTATAAATTAATTTCCTTTGGTAATATTTAGAATTTTTCTATAATCATTTGCATTATACACCGTTTAACAAATCAGTTAACTTAATATGAATATGCTCTGGAGTAATTGATTGAGTTGTATACGCAGTGTCTTTGTTGACTGCAGTGCAGTTTTGCATGGTCGTGGTGTATGAATGAGACTAGTTTCTACCAGCAATTCCATGTGAATGAGTAGTATGATATTTTCGTGAATTCCAAACAGAAAACAAAGTGAGTGCTAATGGTATCTAGAGGTCAGAAATCCTTAATTTCCTCACATGTATATAGGTTGTACCTTGATTTGTATGGAGATAATAAGAGGATTGCCATCATTTCTCATGGAGATAAAATATCCATATGGGCAATCCAATTTATGATAAGGTTAACATATTTATGTTGCACAAAACAATTTTATGCGGCAAGAATGTGATATTAACACAATAGTATGTTCTTTTAACCGTACATTATATGGGATATACATTTTTTGTTAATTTAAGCCAATTTGGTCCTACTTGACGGGCATGGCCGAGGCATAAAATGTAGGCCTGAAAACTATCGAGCCTATTTAATCCAGGATTATCTATTATTTTTATTCCATTTTTCTTATAATTTTCATATAAATTTAGGCCAAAAAATAGGTCATGAATTTGAGTCAACTAAGGCTACCATTCATAAGAAATTTGGCCCCACCCGCTATTCACACCTTCACCTGCCAAGACGAGGTCAGGTGGCCCATTTGCCACAATTAAAGAATTTAGTGTTGGCTTAACTTATGTCAATTGTGTTCAGGGCGGAGCTTCTTTATGACTACGGGGGCCCAAATATTTTACAAAATTATTCTATATATGTATATAAATAATTATTAAAAATATTTATATTTTCAGTTGATATTAATAAGATTCTTATCATATTTTTAAAAAAATTATTTATTATTCAATTATTAATAATTTTAAGTTATTGTAAGAAAAGATAGAACTTAACAAATAAAATTATTTATTTCTCAATTAACAATGATTTTAAGTCATTGAAAGATCACAAAGAATTTTAATTTTTAATTTTTTTAGTTATTGAAAGAGCATAAAGATGATAATCCATAATTATTTGCTATTATTATTATTATTATTATTATTATAGATAATTTTATAAAAAAATTGGGTTTTTAAGTTTTTTTTATAACATCAACTCTTATTGATTTATTTACACATGCACTAACTACTAATTAATTGATTTTTCATAACATAATTTTTTTTTCATTTTTCAAACATATTTTATATGACTTTTATCTCCATGTTAGTGTACAAAGGTTTAGTATATCTTTAGTGATAGATCTTAAATTAGAATTTTATATCACTTTTTAGTAGACTCCATAGTGCCAAGTAGGATGTAAGATTTCTTAAGATCTATTCATTTTTTTTAGTGGTAGTAGATCTCATTTTGAGATCTTAAGTAGAGAGATAAAAACAAATTATTCTTTTTTGAATAGTGTTGGAGATATGTTCACATCCTCTATTAAGAGATCTAGTGAATATCAGATACTGAACTTAAGATTCTTACTCAAAATTTGACACTAAAGTGTTCTAATAATATGAACCTTAAGATCTTTCTTGTGTGGATGTTTGATGATATTATGGGTTTCTTCTATGATGATTTTTGAAATTTTTGTTTCTAGGAAAATGAATTCAATTAATTTATCACTATTTTCATTTTAACATTAAAATATTATCATTCCTTTCAGAAAATTTAAATATTATCATAAATGTAAATTAATTCTCTTAAAATAAAATTTTGAACATTAATTATTTTAATACGAAAAAGTCTAATTCACTTAATTAAATAAAATATGCAAGTTATTATAAACACTTTGAATATCTCTTCAATTTTATTGATAAAAAAAATCCACTAAAAGTTAAGCCAGCAGTACCTTAACTAGTTCAAGGATTGACACGAGAACGCCCTATAGGTTCCTTGCCAAACCCTTATCCTCATAATAAACTATAAATTAATCAAGTTGCGAGAGTCAAAACAATTTAAGAATTAAAATCTTACACTTAGTCGGATACAATTATAAAGAATTCAATATGTAGTTACTTTGGAACAGTGTTATAAAATCTGGGTCAATAATTGATCCAATCAAAGTAATGAGTTAATGGAATGATAGTTTAACCAGTAAATCATAATTGGTAATACGATTTATATTAAAAAATTTAAAATTATATTATATATAACTAATATTATTTAATTAACAAAAATTCATTCATAATTACATATTCAAAAATTTAAAATAACAATTAAAGTTGATAATAAAAATAAAATATATTAATGATAAAAAAAGAATATAAATAACAATTATCCCATTTTAAAATATAAAATAAAAAGTACACAAATCAATAAAAGGAGTACAATGAGTACTATATTAATGTGCGTCAGGCCAATTAGGCCCAAATAGAAGAAAAACCCCCTAATCCCCATTATTTACAAATTTTAGATTACAACAACTGTGAGAAGGAGACAAAGCTTTGCGGCAGCGACCTGATCCAAATAACATAACGATTATCGGTCCGACATGTCAAATCAGATCGATTTTTATAACACTGCATTAGAAGCATTCTTTTGTCTTAACTCTTAAATATGAAATACCAAAAAATGAGATGAATGGCATTGGAAACCTTTAATTACGTGTTACCCAAGGATGTCGTTAACCATATTAATTAGGACTTGCCTTGCACACAATACTAGCATTTTGAACTTGATGTCAAAACAGTACATGGACTTAATTACTTTTTTTTTGTTACCGTGTTAATTAACATCTAGAGTAAAGCCTAACATAAGCAATGACTTTCTTCTTCTAATTTTTTGTAATACAAAAAAATATTAATAAACTTAATTGGAACACAAGGTGAGTCCACAATGGAGCCAATCCCGAGATTACAAAGAATATAAACAATCTTTCTTGCAATATATTAAACTTAATTTAATTTATTTATATTTCATATAAAATTATTAATTAGTAATAGCTAATTGTTATAACAAAAGTATGTATCCTTAATAACCTTTATTACCAAAGTTTTTAAAACTAAACTGATAATTAAACCAATAGAAACACTATTTTGCAGTTTATTGGTTCAAAATGTGATTGAACCTACAGTAATTAAATTCATATTTTAAATATTATATAACATTCTAAGTATTAAAATAATATAAATTATAATAAATTGAGATATAAAAAATATAAATTACTAAAAAGGACAAAATTATATATTATACAATTAAAAATTAATAAATTGAAAAATATTCTATACACTTGTGATCCTTAAATATGTGTTTCTGATTTATTTTGAACATACTTTATATTAAATAAAAAAACTACGAGTTTGAAGTTTTTTTTTTTTTTTTGGCGCCTCTCTTGGACCAATTTTAGACAAATTTGGCTAGTTCTTACCAGTTTTGAGATGGAGTTGATTTTTGTAAGTTAATACGGTCAGATAGTTGAACTTGAACCGACTAGTCTAGTCCAATTTTTAAAATAATGCTCATCACAACATTTTATTTATAGCAACATTGTTCTCGTGAATAGCTTCAAAACAACATTCATATAACATAAAATAAACAATAATTTTCATATTGTGGTATTTTTAATGTCTAACGTTGCAAAGCTGTTCCAAAACACAGAATAGCAATTCTTTGTTTAATTTTAACGAACTTTCTGATTTTTTTTCTACATTTTTAAGGTCGATTATGTGAAACCAAAAATCGATTAACGAGTAACTGTTTTTTACTTTTTTGGACTGAATAATAGCTAAACTATTCACTGGTTTTCAAACGGGCCGACGATATCAGTCCAATTCTCAAAATAACAACGGCCAATTTAATTATATACTAAATTTCTTAACCTACTCAATGTATAGGGTTGGGATTTGGCCCACTCGACGACTAAGTGACTAACCCTATGGCTGAGTAATGAATGTTTCCAAAACACATAAATTTTTTTTATTTATAGGAATAGGGTTGGGATTTGCCCCACCCGACGACTACGTGACTGACCCTATGGCTGAGTAATGAATGTTTCCAAAACACATATTTTTTTATTTATTTATAGGAATCAAAGATAATATAAAAAAACATTATAATACTCAAAAAGTTATCAATCATACATTTAACTCAAATTAATTAGAGTTGGTGGTAGATAAATTCAATGATAGATATGAGAAAATTAAAAAAATGAAAGAAAAAGAAAAAAATAAGACAAAGGAAAAGAAGGGTGAATGAATGAGGGAAAAAGAAGAGAGAAAAAAAAAACTAAAAATAGATATAATAATCGGTCTAACCCTCCATCAAATTTATAATTTTTCTCCATTCCGTCCTAAGATATACCTTCTGTCAATCTATATCTCACTCCATTAAGTCTTGTTTAATTGTCTTTCTCTAGATAAATTTCGATCTACCTCTCTTTGTGTGAAATTCTTGGTATTAAACTCTTCTTGTTATGGAAGCATCCAGAGATCGTCTCATTACATATCCAAACTACATTAATTTATGTTCTCTCATCTTTTTCACTCACCAATATTACCACTGTTACCTTTTGTTGAATATATTCATTTGCTAAATAAACAAAACAAAAGAAATAACAATTTTAAAAACAAAATCACAAAAAACTCAAATAAATAAATAAAAAGGGAAAAAAATCACATTTTGACCTACGTTTTAAATACAACACCTTATGGCATCGTTCCTTGGGAACCGATGTAGTAAGGTGGATTAAAAAAAATAACACAAACTGATTTCTTAACAAAAAATGAATATATATATATATATATATATATATATATATATATATATATAAGAGGTGAGGAATCAATTTCTCACCTATAAACACTAATTTATATCAAGGATATAAATAATAATTGACTTATATCATTTGGATAAATATATATATATATATATATATATATTTTGTATTATTAGGGTAAAAAATTTGGAAGTTGGATCTCCTCCATAAAAAAAAATTGTTTGTATTTTTTGTTTCTAAGTCATAAATATACTTAAGACTTTTAAGTCGTAAATATATTTACGACTTCAGTGTAACGCAGTAAAAAATTAAAATTTTATACAATTTAAAAGTTGTAAATCAAAAAAAAATATGAAGGTATAAAGAAATTTACAACTTGAGTTAAAAAAAAGTAGAAGTTATAACAAGTTTTTCAACTTTTGAATTAGAAGTCGTACTCCTTATTATGACTTACCATGATTTGGAATTTTTTTTAAAATTACTTCTAAATAATTAATTTTTTTTTGCCCCCATTCAATCAAAAAGTCGGAATATAGACTCAAAAAATTCGCATCTAAAATCTTTCTCTTACATTGATTTCACAATTCAGAGATACACTTTGCTAGTATAAAAGAGAGACGGATATTTAAGTCTCTAAATATGATCTTTGAAACACAATTTTGTTACGGACATTTCCGTCTCCATACTCCTTTATATTTGGTTTTAAATAAAATTACTTTTCCTGCATCGGTTGTAGATCGAACCGATGTAGAAAATCAAAATACCAATGCTCTTTTCAAACTGCACCTTCTACGTAAATAATTTTTAATTTTTACCTATTTTTTTTTAAAATAAAAGTCTGCTGTACGATTACACAGGTTAGAAATGTACATATAATTCAATGCTTGGACAATCCTTAAAAGGAAGAATTTCGCTTCGAAATGTACAACGCTTCTTGCAAGCTTCAAATTGAAATTTAAGTAACTATATTTTAAATCAGTTACTCAACAATTATTATTTGTTTATTATATTTAATCAACTAAATATTTAGATCCATAATAAATGATTATCTCAAGTGCCAATTTATATATGTAGACAAAAACCGTAAAAGTTTATATTATATATATATAATTTAATCCCTAAATATTAGTCAAACGACAGTGTAGTCCTTCTTTCCCGAACTTTACCAAATTTAGGGACTAATAAATTCATTAAATGTAAAATTATAGAATCGAATCAATCGACTAATTTCCATCAAGTTAACAAATTTGAGAGTAATGTAATTATTAAATTTAGACTAATTTGTAATGAAGTGGATATATTTGTAATTAAGTTAAATGTATTTATGTGCGAATTTTCAAGTATTAATTAAATTGTCACGTTTGGGAATGAAATTTTACATATACTTAAATATTTCACTAGCTATATCTGATTAGCTCCATTTATCTATAAATGGCAAATGTGAATGGGCATTCCACAAGACATAAGTCATTACTCAAAATAGAGATACTAAAACATGGCACTTCACACTTTGTCCACTGCTGTTTGGCTAACCTTTCTAGTCCTCCCCCTTTTCAATGTCAATGTAAGCCAAGCCCAGGCTCCAAGATCAGATGCTGATCTTCTAGAGTGTCTTCTAAATGTAGAGTATGTGGTTGCTGAGATTTTATTGTTTGGGTCTATGGGTCGTGGACTTGCTGCTGTTGCTCCAGAGTTAACCCAGGGAGGACCTCCTCCTGTTGGAGGACAATTGGCTAATCTAGACCCATCCGCGAAAGATGTCATCTTCCAATTTGCTTTGCAGAAAGTTGGAAATTTGAGGTCTTTTTAAGTATTTGAAATAATTGACATCTTTATTTTCAGCAAAATAACCAATAATTTTATGGGTTTCTTTTATCAACTCTCCTAAGGATAGAGTTTCATGCATCTTTACAGGGCCATCCATCGTGTAGTAAAAGGTTTCCCTGAGCCACTAATAAATATAAGCAAGGGAATAGTTGCTGAATTTGTGGATGCGGCCTTTGGACAAAGATTGAACCCGCCTTTCGACCCCTATAACAGTACCCTCCGCTTCCTACTTTTGTCTTATGGGGTTTGTGATTTTGCCCCTACTGGGTATACTGGAATCAGTCCAAAGTTGCAAAATGCCAAGTTTAAGCGAGTAAGGGTTCAAATTCTCCTCAAATTTTGAAGTTTCCTTTTTAGGATTTTGTTAACTTGTTTTTTGAAGATCACAAGTAATTTATTATTAGGAGTAAAAATAATGTTGAATATTTTTTTTATTAAATTGCCCTAATTATTTTAAAATTAAAATTTTAAATTCTTTTTATATGTGTCTGTGTATGGCCCATGTTAACAAAAGCAATCTTTTTTAATCAGGAGGTAGTTTTGTATGCAATCAATGATCAATTTTTTAAGTTAAATATTCATGAGTACTTATAAGACTTTGTTTAAAACAATAAAGGTAACAAGTATTTAATAGAAAAATATGTTATATAAATTAAAAATAAAAAAGTAACTTAATGTTTACTTTATAAAATAATTAAAATATCTATGAATTAACATTATTCTCAATTTTAATGTAAAATGTCACATTTTTAAAAGAATTTAATTTTTATACATAGTTAGTATCAAAAGTTTTACACTGTCAATTAATAAGAAAATTATGATAGGAATAACTTCTAAACTATTTTTTCTGAATGAACTTTTAAACTGATTATTATATATAATAATTATGATTGGAAGAGTGGTAAAACTCTTATTTTTTATAGTGTCGGTGCATAAATTATTTCTTTCAAAATACATATTCCTTAATTAATTACGTTAAGTATCTAAATTTAAGAGATTCTAGTTAAATGTTTTGACATTTGAAAATGAAGAAAAATATAAGATAAATGATATAATTTCACAGAGAAAGAGAGATGCAGAGAAAAAATAAATGAAAAAGAGGTGAAAAGTAATAAAGTTTTGTGAATATTATTATAGATCCCATAGTTAACATGGGATTTACCATTTGATGTATCCAAATCCAAATTCTCTAATAAAATCATCCTGCCATATAAAATATATTGCACACATGAGTGACCAAGTTCAATATGCATGCACAGCTTGTTGCTAGCCTTGCGGGAGTAGGCTTTGGCCAATGTTCGGTTATTCGAGCATATCTATATGAACGTCGAAACCTTCGGGTAGCGCCATATGCAGTGACAGTTGCAGAGTTCGTAACCCGCTTCACAGAGCTTGGGAATAGGTTAGGAAATCAAGGAACAACAAATGAGGGTATTGTAGTTCCTCCGTCAGAAGGTGCAGAGGGCAAAGTTTCTGGTAATGTGATTGCTGCTGACAAAGATTCACTTTCATATGCAAAGGAGCTAGAGACAATACTGAGGATATTATATGGAGGAGGTAATGAACGTGTCCCGGGTGGTTTACTCCCTAAAGGAGCAAATGGTCGTATAGCTAGATCTTACTTAAGTGGTGCACCATAGTTATATCTTCAAAAGTATATGTTGTGCCTAGCCTGTCATATATACATTGGCAGCATTTAACTATAATAAGCACTATGTTGCATTAAACTGATCAGAAATTTGCCTTGTGTTGCATTAAAAATTTGCATATAGATCAGGCATTAATCATGGGCTTTTCAACAAACGTGTTTGCTTAGTGCCTCAAAACCAAAATTGCAAATTGATATTAATTAACTTAGATCAGAATTTTATTCATATAATATATATATATATATATATGTATTCATATATATATATATATATATATATATATATATATATTCAAAACCTAAATAACAGGTACGGGGTACCAGAGTAGCTAAAACCAAACAAAATTCGATTCCCAATACCGATCTGAATAATAGAATAAAATAGAATAGCAAAAAGAACGAGTAAAAAAAACATGGAATGAGGAACCGATCAATAATGATTACATGTGTATCTTTCTCTTTTGCGTTTGGTGAGTTTAAACTTGTTGCAGGTCAACTAAGAAAGACGTCGCAAACAAAAAACATAGAGAAGAAACAAATAATAATAATAATAATAAATCATATAATGAAAATAAGAGTAAATTAAATGGATTGATAATTCTTTTAAACCAAATAGCTTACAATGTCTTATATAGGTAGTCAAAGATAGACCTAAACAAAATATAAGAATTCTAACCATTAATGATGTCATGAACCATATTTTGGAAATGTTCAGTAGCATACCAATGTCAAGAACCATATGTGAAATGATCGCCCTGTTGCATTAATTATTTGAACTTGAAACCTAAATAATCCTTACTGTAAGTCGTAGAAGGAGCACTCGATCTTCTTCTTCTTATTATTATTATAAAAATTAATATATCAAAATAGTATACAGTGAAAAAATTGTCATCTGTAAATGTATGACTGAATCAATAAAAATATATTTAATAATTTATTTATTCATATAAATTTTATTTGGTGCTTATTTAATTAAGTTAGATAATTTGTCAAAATTTTGTCGCTATTTAATGATGTAAACATTTATAAAATATAGATATTAATTAAATAGGTACAAATATTTATTTTGTCCTGATTTCATTCATATCTAACATAGAACATTTATACATAGTTTAAACATTGAATAAAAATATATATTAAAAATTGATAAAAAAATTAAAAGTGAAACTAATATTTTTCTTTTTTGTATAATTTATATGTTAAATAAAAAAATTGTTAAAACAATGATATTTAGCCATAAAACAGTAAAATATAAAAAAAATATTAATAATCAATTACATATCTGGTCTAATAGCTAGCTTGACCAAGCCAGACTGATGAGCACACCGATTTTGGGTTGAGCCGGTCCGATCAATTGGTCCTCTTTTCACAACATAGATTCACGTCCACATGATAAAATACGTGGAAGCAACAATTAGTTGCTTTTGCAAATACGTCACGTGGGTCAAGAATGGTTTCCACTTTCTAAACATGCTGAGTTCATTGCACCAGGCCAGTGACCACATCTTGAATTTTTAAATAAATTCTAAAATTTTAAAATCAGCCACTTTTATACAAAAAAATATATGTATTTTCACCTTTAAGTCGTCATTTGCTTTCGAGAATCTCTGAGTTTATCACCTCCTCTATTCCCTTTCAATATCTGGAACCAAATACTTAGAAGATGGTTTTGAGCTTTTTGATAAATACCTTTCTCGATCACCCCTTCAATCGAACATCTTCCAACTTCCAATATTTAGAGAAAATTTTAAGTGTCACCAACAACTGCATAATTAGACCATTGGCAAATTAATAATTATGGATAGCTTTTAATTCTTTGAAAACAGTTGGGTGTAATTGAATGGCTAATAAAGCCATTTGATTAAAAAACCAATGAAGGTGGCATTTGAAAAGCTTCCAATTAAGTGCCAACGGTTTATGCTTTTTATATCCTTTAAATAGGTAACAGGAGTTATAAAAGAAATATGAACGTTTGAATTTAAAAGGAAAGAATAAAGAGCAATTAACTGTCATTATTTCTACGTAAAAAAAACGTGAGTGTGTGTGTGCGCGCCTGTGAGGAGTGCCCTGTGCCTGTGACTTGTGAGAATGATGGTGCTAGAGTGTGTGACTATAGGCCAGTGTGTGATTTTTTGTTTTTGCAGGGCAAAAATGAATTTTGTTAATAGGGCACGATGTGTGACCCAGCAGAAGAACAGATACAAGGCCTAAAGGAAAAAAACAAGCTAAAAACTCCTAAGACACTCCAAAAGGCCAGTGTGCGATAATGTGAAAATATCATAGAGTTGAGAGGTACGTGATTGGGAGCAAGAGTGTGTGCATGAGAATTGTGAGTGATTAGCAAAAACTAAAAACGTGAATTTGTTATTCATGTCGGTTCCTCATGTGGTAAAAAAAAGAATATTAACATTTAATGTAGAAATAAAACTGAAAGTGATAAATTGAAAGAGACAGGAGAGATTAAAAAAAAATCTCATTGAAGTTTTTTAAAAAAATAATCTCATTGAAGATCGAGTAATTCCTAATGAAGCTCTCATTCAAAGATTTTTTTTCTTCTAATATTTATATATAGAATACTTTTAAATTATCACATTTATTCATTTATTTTTCTTATTTTTTTGCAATTTTAAATTTATTCATTCATTTATAGTTTTAAAAAATATTATTTTTTTGTATTCATTGCATCGGGTTACAAATAAAAAAACAATAATTTAATTTGGCTTATATTTTAATTGTATTAAAGTAAATTGTAGATAGATCTTTTAAATTTCATTTTGCAATTATTTTATTTTTACTTTTTCTTTCTTTATTTTTTCCATTATTTTTAGTTATTACCCATTTTTTTATTAAATCAGAAAAAATTGAATGTTCACAATTATATTCTTTTCAAAATTAT